>CAIGRB010025462.1:77908-95741 GCA_903798255.1 Fraxinus quadrangulata
AAATATATATATATTTAAATTTAATTATAAATTAATTAATATATAATTTTATGATTTAATTAAAAATAAATATTTTTCAGAAAAAATGATGAAAAAAGAAAAAAAAAGTTATAAGAATACAATTTAATTCTTTTACAGAAAATATAAATAAATTATAATAGAGAGAAAAAGAAAAATAGAAACTAATATAATCAATAAAAAAAATTTTAATTATAACTTTAATATTCGTAGAAGAGAAAATGAAAGAGAAATATTGAAAAAAAATACATATTAATTTCTTCTTTTGTTTTTAATGTGAAAGTCTCCCAAAATCTTGTGATTAATGAGAGACAATTTTTGAGATTTTATTTTAGTACTTTCTGCTTAAAAAAACATGGAGACTTTTATAAAAGTCTCTAAAAGTTATAAAAATTTCAATACCCAAAAACTTATAAAAACTTCTAAAAAGTTATTTTTAGAGATTTTTTAAAAGTTTATAAAAATTCCAATTGATTACTCCAATACTTTTAGAGAGTCTCTAAATGTTTACATTGAATACTCATAAACTTTTTAAATCCTAAAAAGTCATTAAAAATCTCAATTAAATGCACCCCTTAATATATTAGAAATATAGATTAATAACAAAAAACTTCCCTCAAAAAAGTTTTCATTTGGGATATATCCCCCTATAGATTGAAAATCATAGAAAAGTTTGAAGGTAAGGAATTTTTCGCACAAAAGATTTCATCTAAGGGGTTTCTGCAATTTTCAATAGGTAAGAAATATATCGCAAATGAAAGTGTTTCTAGAGAGTTTTTTTTTTCTATTAATCCATAAAAATATTGTCAAAGTTAATTTTTGGTCACTACAAGCATTTCTGAGGTTTGGGACCACAAGTGCAACAAATGAAAGGTTAGAAAAAAAATTGCAACGTTTTGAAAGGTTTAGAGGCACAGTTGCAATTATCCCTAAATACAATTCTTATCTAGCTCTTGCTATTAAACCCTACTAATAGTTCGAATTGCATTGTAATGTTAGTAAATGAAGTCCCGATCCAGCTTTAACTTGAAAGTTGACAAATGATCACTATGTTTTTATCTAATATTTCTACTCAACTTTTCCCATAAATAGTGGAACAAATACAACACATACTTTATATAACACTAGTAAATTGTTCAACAATAGCCTCATTTATGTTGGGACATTAGTAAATAAAATTTCAATCTAACTTTCACTCAAAAGTCGACAGGTGATCACTTTTGTCTTTTCCATTAACATCTCGTATCATTTTTTCTTAGACAGTTTTCATTAAATACACTTTACACGACACCTCTAAACTGTTCAATAATAGTCTCATTTATGTCACGATACTAATAAATGAAATTTCAATCTATCTCTCGTTTGTATAATCACGTTTTAACAATTTCGATTATTATCTCAACTCAACTTTTTTCTAGAAAAAAAAATACTAAGATTCTATTACACGTATTTAATACAACGCTATAAAGTTTCGATTATAACATCCATCTATATTTAGTCTGATTTTACCCATTTTAAGAAAAAAAAAAACCGTTATTTTTATTTCGGAATTGGTGTCATAAATACTTATTTCCTTGTTATTATAAATTTTCGAATCAATAACAAGAATTGATGCCAAATTTTTTTGGATAATAGTTTTGACTGATTATAAGCATCCAAATAAGTGTTTTGACATTGATTTACACTATAAATGATTGAATTCAAATATATGGAAGTAATTAAGAATAGAATTTCGAGAAGATTTATAAAATGTAATTTCTGCAACATATAAACAGATTATGTGGTCTTTTTCTTAGATTAATTGAAAGATTATCATTAATAGTGCTTATTAAATAGTGTTTTTAAGCGTTTATAAATTACGAGTTTAAAAAATATGTTTATAATAAATGAATAGTAGTTGCGGGTCCTACTAAATGTGATAATAAATGTAAGTTTGACTAACTAGTTGCGGGTCCTACTAAATGTGATAATAAATGTAAGTTTGACTAATTTAAATTAAAATTTAAGCTTTGCCAAAACATAATTTATACTATTTAATTTTTTAAAGATTTAATAGGACGTCTAGCCCCGTCTATTAAATCTAGCCCCGTTTAAGGGCATTATTTTTTGAAGTTCATTATCTAAGTAAGCACGTAAAATGTCTTTTCAAGCCAGCCTAATGTGCTCTTACACGACACTTGTAAACAATACAACATAATTCTCACTTATTGTCGAGTTGAGATGTTAGTAAATAAAATAATGATCCAGTTTCACTCGGGGAAAACGACAAATGATTGTTTTTTTTTTTTTCATTTGACAAGTCGACTCAATTTTCCTAGAAATAGTCGAACAAATAAAAAAAATATTACGCATACCTTATACAACACTTGTAAATTGTTATTTGTCAGGAAATTAGTAAATCTCAATCTAACTTCTCCCTCAAAAGCCGACAAATGATCACTTTTTGTCTTTTCAATTAACATTTCGACTCGACCTTTTTTAGAAAATAGTCAAACAAAAGCAAAAATTCCACAACATGCACCTTGTACGATACTTGTAAACTATTTAACACTAATATCGTTTACGTCATCATGTAAAATAAAATCTTGACCTAACTCTCTAATGTAAGTCAACAAATAATCACTTTTCATATTTTCAATTAACATCTCGACTCGACTCAACTCTTTTTTCTAGAACTAATTCAACAAAATACAAATATTTTATTACATTAATTTAGAAAATTTTGCTTAGGCAAAACAAGAAAAGGAGCTGGATTGACTGCCTTCACCAAATTCTGAAATATTTGTCAGAAAGTCACCAAATTCTCTTTTAACACTCCTTGAGTTCAGATTCTTCCGAAACTTTAACGTTAAAACTTTTCATTAAACAACGCTAAAACCACGTGACCCGTAACAACCTCAGTAGGCCCCACATAAACTGACCAAGCCTCGGTTATATCTCCCTTCTACTCTCTTGTCTCGTTCTCTCCAGTCTCCTGCAGTTGAAGTTGGAAAGAAATGCGGTTTCAAAAGCTGACGAAAAATCTTTACTACATAAAAAAAGCATAGCGGGAAAGAGAAATGAAAAATGTAATTCAGTACAGATTCTTGAAATTATGAAGAGATCACTACAATTGCTGCTGTATATGCTGTCATTGAGTAGTAAGTGATATACCTATTAATTTTTTTCTTAATGCGGATAGGTGAATTTGAAATTGTATTGCTTCTTAATTAGCATGCATTTTATTTTCTTCCTATCTAAACCGGTGGGCGAATTATTCAATTCACCAGAAAATTTTGGGCCTCTAAGTGAAGGCTTTGCAAGGGTTTCTTGTGACTTGCTTTTTGGTGGCTGTGACAATAAAGAATTGGGAAATAATGGAAGTAGGGACTAGTGGTACCGGTGGCTCTGGTGGTGGCGCTGGCGTTGAAGGGTTTGATCAGAAGAAGCAGTGCCGTAGGACTGGGTCCAGAGGGAACTGGAGGTGCAAGTCAGAAGCTGTTCCTGGCAAGGCTCTCTGCCAGAGGCACCAAATCGAGTACAAACGTTTGTATGAGAGGAGGAAAATGAGGAAACTCCAGCAGAAGGAAAATCAAGAAACCCGCAGTGGAGGGAATTCTAAAGCCGATTCTGTAAATAGGGATGTGGGTGGTGGTGGGGAGGCGGCATTGGGCAAGAAAAAGAAGGTAATTGAGGGCAGAGAAAGTGAAGGACAAGTGGGTGTGGTTGTTGGGAATGATATTGAGGCAATGCCAGTGGCCAATGATGAAGACAGTGAGGATGAAGTAAAGAGTGTTGAAGTCAGAGGAAAGGGGGACATCTTAGGTACGGTTAGGTTGATGCCGTTGGCAGGAAACGATGATAAATCTGGCGAAATTCATACATCGTCTGGCAATATTGAGAGAGTCTCAGGCATAGAATTTGCAGGTGATAATGAGGGAGATGAGACTATTAAGAAATATGATGGTGGTGGCAGTGCACTTCAATCAAAGGGTAGTAGAGGGCGACCCAAGGGTTTAAAAAATATGATGCCTTCTGACAAGAAAGGGTGTAGCAAGACCAAGGGGCTTAAGAAAAATCTGCAGCTGCTTGGTTCTAGTGAAGTTCAGATGTCTTCTGAAAGGTTTAATGATCTCAAATTTGAGGATTCTCAGGAGATGGAGAAACTTCAAAGGACTTGCCTAGCTGAAGATAATGAATTTGCATGCATGGGTGAGGAAACAAACAACCCATCAATCACGGGAATGTCGGTGAGCTTCTTATCTTTTTACACTTATTTGATCCTAGTTTAGTTTTTATGTGTATTAATTAACATTCAATAACGTAAAGGCTAAGGACGTATAGATGTCAACAGTTTAGAATAACAAACATTAATCTATTGTTGTCTTAGTTACCAAGTTCAGACTATAATAATGGTTGCCAACTGTAGCCGTTGTTATAAATTCCGAATTAGGATAATAAACTACACAATAGATTTAAGCTTGCGATGGCCCACCATCTGGTGCTACTTTTAGCAATTACTGCGGAGGTTCTAACAAGTATCAACGGATTCAATAGTCATTGATCCATTCAGAATAAGGCATATTTCCAAGGATGAGATTTTGACGTTAGAGGACATACCTCATTCAGAAGAAGATCACTTGGTTGTTGACTCTTGCAGAAGTCAACTTTTATAAAGTCTGCGTGGGGTTATAGGATTGTTTAGTAAAAAGTATTATAACGTTCCAAAATTATGTAAATTTGGGCTGACTTATTGCTGGTAAGTGCATGAGATCAAAGTTATTCTTCATTTATCCCAATAAGTTGATGGCATCACACCATTTGGATACTTCAAATGAATTGGAGTTAGTCAAACCACAGTTTTGCCTTGCATATTGCATTATCAGTCTTTATTTTTTAACCTGTTTGTAGCTTGTTTGGTTGTTTATAATTTCTCAAGTTTTCTAAATATTGAAGATTGTTAGACCATACCATTTTGTGCACTATAAGTGTTATGTTGTATGGGCCTCTGAGGTGGCAGCTGGTGTTGTCACATTGAAGGTTTCGGCATTAATTCTATTCTTATATAAAGGTAAGAAGATAATAATAAGAAAAAATTCAAAATGCAAAGATGAGGAAGGCCTTTACTTCTATAAATAATTTGTTTTTGAGATGTTCTATACTATGTTGTCTTCAAGTATTTTTTCAGTATATAAGTTGAATGTTAATAACTTAATATTTTTCTTACAGGATGCCACCAAACAGAAGGAGCACTGGGGGTCAATGTGTCACCAATGCTTGAAGAGTGATAATGTTGGAGTTGTCATCTGTTCAAAATGCAAGACGAACCGCTACTGTTACGAGTGCATTGCAAAGTGGTAAAGAGACTTCTTGGTTCCTTTCACGGGCTAAATTGGAAATATATATTTTTCATAAATGATCACTGGCTTGATAGATTTAGGTTGGAAATTGAAGAAACTTCACCTATTGCGCGTCTCAAATTTCTTTAAGAAGTTTCATTGAATATACTTATGCTGATCTCATAGGTTGATGTAATCGTATTTATGAGTTGGTTGTTAAATATCTGGTTACATTTTTTAAATTTGTATAATGAACTAGGTATCCCGAGAGGACAAAGAAGGACATTTTGAAATCATGCCCATTTTGCTGTGGGAATTGCAATTGCAAAATTTGCCTTAAAGTACTCGAAAAGGTATCATGACCTAATTTATGCTATAATAGTTATACGTTATTCATACGCATCCACTGTGGTGTTTCCGTATTTATAGACGTCGCTTGGTTGTTGTAGGGGTGCTGCCAAGAAACCAATGATAGTATCAGACTGGAAAGGTCCCTATATTTGCTAATTAACATTCTACCTGTCCTGAGGCATATACAACAAGAGCAGAGGTCTGAGCTAGACATTGAAGCCTGCATACGTGGTACTATACTAATGTTGAAGTTTTCTTTCTACTTCTTGATATATATTACTCAGAATGTTTGATAATGCCTTTGTGCCTATATTATTTTAAGGTGTTCATTTTACTGAGGATGATATACTGGTTGCTGTATTTGAGGAAGATGATCGGATATACTGGTATGTTTGCCAGCTATGACTTGATTATTTCTTCTCTTATCTCTCAAATCGAGGTTATGATTGAGCAGAAATCACTATGGATTTTCTGTTGTTGGGATTTGACTAATTCTTTGAAGCTTTAAAGCACAGCCATCTGGTAATGGGGTTTTTTACTGTGGTTTCAAAAAGCTTTCAAGTGTTTTTCCCCATAAAATTATAATGCTTTCAAAAAGTGGAAATTACACGATGAAGCCGCTGGACTAAACTATACCGAAATGTCAATATTCCATTACTTTAAGCCTTTTCTCTTTTTCCTTTATTAAGATTTTTCTGGACTACTCAGAATCTGTGGAGTTCCAAGGTATTCTTTAAATTGTTCATTGAATTTATGTTCTATTTTTTAAGTTCTCATTTTAATGTTGCATATTTTTACTGTACACATGGTGGTTTCAACTTGTGATTTCTATAGCAAGCATCGTTCTTTTCAGTATTTGGCTTAATCCTTAGTTTACTAAAGGCTGTTCTTTCGTAATTTTTCTTTAGACTTATTATGTTGCAGAATGGTTCTACAATCTCGAGAAACCAATTCTGCCTTTTGACTGTAGTTCATGATGCTACAAATCTTAACGTTGCAATCTTCTTATTAACAGTAACAATTGCAAGACATCCATTGTCAATTTCCACAGAAGCTGCCAGAATCCAGATTGTTTTTATGAGCTCTGCCTTGATTGTTGTTCTGAACTCAGAAAAGGTATTCAGCGTGGAGATATTGAAGCAAAAACTCTTAATGCATCTGTTGAAACAAGCCAGGATCTAGTAAATGGCCATGTACATGACATGTCTTTTGACTTCCCTAAATGGGAAGCGAAGATTAATGGCAGCATACGATGTCCTCCCAAAGAGCACGGTGGTTGTGGTTCCAAAGATCTAGTGCTCAGACGCATTTTTGACACTAATTGGGTGGAAGAATTAATAAGGCGTACGGAGGACCTTGCGTCTGGTTACCAGTCAACGCATATAGAATTTTCTCAAAAATGTTTGTTGTGCCTTGTTAATCATTCTGACCATGATGGTAATACTATTTCGGAAGTAAGACAAGCAGCAAGGAGGGACAACAGTCAAGATAACTTTCTGTACTGTCCTAATGCTGATCCAGGATATTCGGAGTTTGAACATTTTCAAATGCATTGGAGGAGAGGTGAACCTGTCATTGTTAGAAATGCAATGGCAAAGGGCCCGGGTCTTAGTTGGGGGCCAATGGTGATGTGGAGGGCCCTCAAACATGCAAGCAAAAATTTAGAAGCACATAATTACCGTGTGAAGGCTATTGACTGCATGGATTGGTGTGAGGTAAGTGTTGGGTTTTATTTGTAGTTTATTTGTTTCATGCATTTTCCTCTGTTTGTTTGTGTTCTGGTGCACGTGAGTTTTATTCAGTTGCCACCGCTGTTCCTTCGATGCATTCTTGCGATCATTATAAGGGGAATCACACTGCATTATTATTAATGATGTATTAAATGTAATATTTGGAATTTAATGTATAAAACCATGGACTTGTCTGATCAAGGTTTCTAGCTGACCCCATGTTTATCGTGGATGAGGCTAGATTGTTGTTATTGTTCTTGAAAGCTTTTTGGCAATTACTATTAGACGCAGGCAGTTTAAATCACTAGACGAGAAACTATAATTTTTGTATTAACATTTCTTCCATGTTACAGGTTGAGATTAATATTGACCAGTTCTTTAAGGGCTACTTAGAGGGCCATAAGCATATAAATGGTTGGCCTGAAATGCTGAAGTTGAAGGACTGGCCACCTACAAGTTTATTTGAAGAATGTTTATCAAGTCATGTTTCTGAATTCATGGCTGTGCTTCCCTTCAGTGATTACACCCATCCTAAATCTGGTCTCTTGAATCTTGCTACTAAGCTTCCCGAGGGTGCCTCAAAACCTGACTTGGGACCTAAAACTTATATTGCCTATGGATCTTTAGAAGAACTCGGTGTAGGCGATTCAGTTACCAACTTACACTATGACATTTCTGATGTGGTGAGCTTGTACTAACATTGCTGCTCTTATTTTAATGTCACATTTATTAGACTTGGATTTTCCCACAAAAGTAATGACTGATATTTCAAGTGATAGGGGATGGTCGCTTTGAAGGCAAATTTCATACTTGATATTGCTGTAATTGTATATAAAATCAGAATTTTGGGGGTTTTCTCCTCTTTTATTGATATTGAAGATCCAATAATTCTTAATGCATGTTTATTACTGGTAATAAACCACAGTGACAAAATTTCGACTTTTATTTCTTCCTTAATACTGACCAGTGTGCCTAATTCAACTTACCAAACATGTCATTACTACTTTTAATCGTACACTTCTGATGGGTAAATAATATGTTACCTTTTCTCCATATGCTTATCGCATTTTCTTTCCAAATAAATGATTCCTAGATGACCTGATAAAAAATAATAGTAATTGACCAGTCTTATTTTAGGACATTAGTTTGTCTTTTCAGATACTCGTTATCCTGTCATTATCTCTAAAGCTTGGAGTAGTATTATTTTTTTGTTCAGTATCCCAATATGCTCCATTTTGGTCCATTTTTCTATTTGTTGATGCAGTCTAATCTTGGATGTAGTTATCAAGGTTTTTCAATTTGATCTTTATGTGCCATATATAGAATCCTGACTTACTTTTAATTTCTATTTATCATAGGTTGGTTTTTTATTCCTTTGACAGCATTATCATTAATTTTTTCCCTTTGTCAATATTAGATTAGTTTGCTTCTTGTGCATTTGCCTCACCAGCCGAAATAGGAATTAGAATATTTGGGCATGACAGCACTAGACAAGACCAAAGAGTATAAAGTGAAAAGATTTTAAGGACTTTTTCTAATTTACTATTGTCTATAGTCCTTAAGAAAAAGTACTTATAGTTTCTCAGAAAAGATATTTTAACAAGGATGTGTTTCAGGTGAACATATTGACACATACTACGGAGATGATGACTACATCACCGAAAAGAAAAAGGAATGCTAAAACGAGAAGGGAATCTGAGTTTGAAGATTCGACCATGCCCAATGATTCTCTTCAAAGTGGCGAAGACTGTCCCAAGACTGTACTTGGAGGGGCTGTTTGGGACATTTTTCGTAGGCAGGATGTGCCCAAGTTGACGGAATACTTGCAAAAGAATTGGAAAGACTTTAACCATTTTGAAACTTCTTCAGATTCCGTGAGTACTTATTGGTTTTCAAATATCTATTGTACTAAGAAGACTCGATTTTGTCTTACGCATAGCTTTTGCTTTAGGTTGTTCATCCTATTCATGACCGAACTTTTTATCTAAATGAGAAGCACAAGAAACAGTTGAAGGAGGAGTTCGGTAAGATTTATTTCTTTGCTTAATCATGTTTAATATGAAATTACATGAGGAAATTTACGAGAATATTTTATTTCCTAACTATTAGGAGTTGAACCTTGGACGTTTGAGCAATACCTTGGCGAGGCCGTGCTCATTCCCGCTGGATGCCCGCATCAAGTGCGAAACAGACAGGTAAAACTCTCGTAAAATATGCACGTCGGATTATTTTGCTATCACCTTCTCTCCTTTTATAATGATGTATTGGTTAAAATAAAGTTACCTTGTTCTTTATCAGTCCTGTACGAAAGTCGCTGTTGATTTTGTATCCCCCGACAATGTTCAAGAGTGTATCAAATTGACAAAGGAGTTTCGTTTACTTCCTCAAAATCATATATCTAAGCAAGATATACTAGAGGTATTGACTACTTCACCACTGGAGTATTGACTACTTTACCAGTAAAATTCTATCTTTAAGCAAATATTATTACTGTGAATCTCACACCGCAAACATGAAATATAGTATTGATATTTGATGGCTTTACCAATATTCACTGTGCGCTTAGTACAGTGTTCTAGACATGAGTTGATATTATAACTCGAACAGGATTTTGGCTCCTTTTTTTACCTTGATATTGTCTAACGCTATCGAGTTATCCCTACCAAACATGCTATAAGCTTGTAGTCTTTTATACGAAACTTCCGGTCTAAGGAAAAAGCACTCGAATTGCATGATAGAATTCTTTTTCTTCTATTTAGCTATGGAAGCCATGATCGATGTACTATTAGGTTTATCATGATCAAAATTATATTTGCTACAGGTGAAGAAGCTGGCTATTTTTGCTGCAAGTGCTGCCACGACTGAAGCGAAAAATCTGATGTCTAAACTTGAGTAAAATTTCTTGTACACTTTGATATGTTCTCTTTTGCATTCCTGTCCGATTTAGTCTTGATTCATTCTTTACTTGTTGCTAATGCTACACTTTCTTCATAGGAATGCCGATGAATCGAATTCTTATGCGGTCCACTTAGCACGGTAGGGCAACACCTGGGGCAAGCTGTTGAAGTTTGAAGGCTCTCTGGGGACAGAACTGGAGATACAGAGGATCGAGATCGCCATTTATGATCTACAGAATTGAGAAAGTTTTTCATTACCCCGATAAAACTTTGTTGCCCTGTTCAAACTCGTATTTTTCTGATGTATGATTTAACCTTTCTACATTTGTTTAAGCACATTGTTCCCCATACAAACTAGAAAGGTTACATTTTGGTAGAAATACATGCTTTATCATAGGGGCGGACCCATACATTTTCTACTATGAGGTCAAAAATTAAGGAAGCTCGAGCATAACTCAAGACACTCCAAGGAAGATAGGGTTCGATCATTGGTGCTCGAGTGTGCCTTACCTGGTGCCCCAAGTTTCCATTATGCCGAACATCAGCATGACATATACACGAGTTTTCTAAGAACTAAAGATAAATATACATACAAAGTATAACTTGGCGAATAAATTGGAACAAGAAATTTTCGGGAAAAAAGAAAGATTTAATTGATAATTTTTAATACATGAACAACAAAGAACATGTTTGCCATTGCAACAAGTCCGTTGTGTTTTTCAAGTGAGTTCCAAACATGTGATACATGAAATTGCAACCACAATATATGCAAATATCCAGGGGCGGAGCCAAGATTATTGTTCAGTGCGAATGAAATTTATTTGAGGTCGGAGTTTTCAGGGGGTTTGAAATGTACATTAAATTCGAGCCATTAAATTTGAATTTATATATTTTTGATACACACCACTTACTTGATTCCCCCACCCCCCCTTTCCAAAAAATGCATTTTGTAATAGTGTTATGATAGAGAATGTGCAGTTCAAAAATAAGATTTTTTTTTTGAATTTACGTCACATTATTTTATTAAAGAATGTGTAGTTGAAATGTGATCAAGTCACTCTTCAAAAATACATTTTAATGGAAAGAATGAAACTCAACCAAGGGTTAAATAATATAATATTCCAACTTAATTCACTCACAATCTGACTTCTCTTTCTATTAACTCTTTCTTTCACACTCACGTCTGCACAGCTGCACTTTTACTTTCTTTTTATTACACAGTCATGCATACAATACATACAATCAATATGTATAGTGGTGGTGACAGAAGAATCCAATTGTATGGCTGCATCTTCTACAGAGTTCCTGTAGGTTGTATGGCGGTGGTGAAAAAAAAAACCTCAAATTTTTGTGGGGTCACTTGACCCCACACGACCCCAGGACCCCATGTCGATCTGCCCTAGGGTGTTCCGTTATGTGTACACATTGTAATGCACCATGTTGTTCAAGTTTCTGCTGTATGCAGTTGTTTAAGAACATTTTCTTTACAAAATTCAGTCCATTATCTTACCGCGTGCACATCAAGATTTATATAATGAATTACATAATGACACATGGTACTCTATCATTTGCCAATTTAAAATATAATCAACTTTTTTACCCAATCTCTTCCCTCCAAATCATATTATGTAATCTATTATATACGTTTTTTTATATACTAGTAAAATCCTTTCATTTTTTCCTATTCTGGAAATCAAGCGTCGATTTTTGTTCTTCAAACCTACTATAAGAGGCTGAGCTTCGATTTTCATGTTTCCTTATATATGTATGCACTACGCATGAATACGTGTCAACAGGAAAAGTTTGAAGTTATCACTCTGTTTGCTCGTCTTAATTATCACGTGGCACTTAGTGTGATGTCGTCATTATATTGAGATCAGGTATTAAGTCAAAAAATTATGCAAGATTTCTTTACAAAGCCCTACAATAATATAAGAGGCTTAAACTTTCTTAGTGATCACATATTTTCATCCTTAGAAGACCGTTAGATATTTGATGTAATTGGCAAGTCTGTAAACAAAATGGACCAAAATTAATATGTTGTAAAAGTCAAGAAGTAATGTGCCATTAGTTAAAAGTGAGTTATGTTAGGTCTAGGGTTTGAGAATGGAAAAGAAGGAAAAACGGCGCCGAAATTTCGTTAGACTGTCACCAAGGTTTGGCTCAAGCGTCAGAAACAAAAACTACGTCACCCGTCTGTCGCCAGACCTTCGCTCGAGCGACACACTGTTGCTCGCCTGTTGCCCAACTCTCGCTCGAACGATAGGGTTATCTGAGGAATTTTTAATTCGTTTTTAAAGACTTTTTATCTAGCCCATTCATACCTTGACTTATATATAAATACCTAAACGCATCTGAACGTTTTTTCTAAGGTTAAACATTGAGAGAAACAGATTTCCTTCATATCATCTTCATAAATTAGCTTTAAACCTTCATTCTCTGATTGGATATTGGCGATAAAAATATTAAATTCACAATCCAAATACCACACGACTTATAGATGCGATAACATCTTCATAAATTTGCTTTCAACCTTCATTCTGTGATTGGCTATTGGCGATAAAAACATCAAGCTCACCATCCAAATACCAAATTGATGCTTCCTTTATATCTGTCAGAGTTCTGAAGATCAAAGGAAGGTGACTGGAGTTTCAGTCGTTGAAGATCGTAGTGTTCTTCGTTAATCTACAGGAGATAGACGATTTCACAAAGTTGAGAGTTGCTGCAGGAGAGCGCAATCAAAGAGAGCTTTGAAAACTGCAGCTGAGAGTTAGTGCAAGAACATGAAATCCAAGAGAGCTGCTGGAATTGCAGTCAGGTTGTCAGAAAATACTAGTGGTAGTCGAGTCTGACAGACTATAAATTTTAAATCGTTTATAGTGGATTGTTGACTGACAAAGTGTCCGGAGTTTTTACCCCGTTGGGATTTCTCCATGATCAATTCTATGTTTATTTATTATTTTCATAATTACGGTAATTCAACATAGAAAAAACTGAATTGCATGATTAACCATTTAGAAATAATTAATAGTGAATCGTTGCTATTTAATTGTTAATTTTTTTAATTCCGCGTAATAACTTATTCACCCCCTTTGGTATAGTTTGGATCGAACTTCGTATTCTCAAAGACGAATATAATGTCGTTTTGTTTTGTGTTTTCTTGGGTTTTATATTAAACGATGTCATTTTATCGGCGTTGGCTTGGGTGTTTCTCTTTCTCATGTCATTGCGTTTCATTCTCTCTCCCCGACTGCAAAAAAATTCATTCTCTCATGCATAGTGTTCGAAAAAATTTCCCGCCTTCTTGCAGTCTTCCCGATGTTTTGTGGCCGGCAGTTTGCAATCTTCTTCTGCATTTTGCGGATATCACCAATCATGGAGGGTTCAATGTAGTAATTTTTTTTTCTTTTTTATTTTGTTTACCGTTATTGTATACTTCGACCTGTATCTAGGGTTTTGCTTCATTTATATTGTGAATCAGGACTTTGATATCCATTGGATCATTCGAATCTTATGTGCATTAGTTTGTTTGGTGCAGAATTTCCCTATGCACATGTCGTGGGATTTATCTAGTATATAAAGATAACATATTAGTTCCGCTCTAAAATATCTTGAATCTCGCGGAGCTTTATCCCGTCACATCGATTAAAATAAATATGACATCTTTGTCTACTTTAATGTTGCGTGTTTTATTTCATTTTCTTTTAGGCAGGGAGGCATCGGATATTTCTAGTGCATCTTTCCTTTATCAGAACTTCCAAATCAGTTACCGTCAATAAGAAGCCTTTACGACATCGTTTTACTGAAAATTCTGAGTTTAACCCTAAAATTATATTTTCCTCTCTTTCCCCAAAATATTTCCCGGGAAAAAAAACAAAAAAATCCTAAATACTCAGATTCGTTGAATCCCCTCCCAATCAAACCCATATTCCAATTATCGATATCTACAATAAAAATCCTTTCTTACATCATTTTCTTCGCGTATCGCTCTAAATTTCATGGAAGTTCCTTAAATCTCTAAAATCTTATCGCAATTCACTTAAATTTTCACTATTTTTTTCCCCTCCAAACCCATCTCTCAATTATCAATCTAAACTTCAGGAATCCATTTTTTAAATCAATTTTTTTTTATGCTGCCATGGCTGCTGTTTTAAGGTCAAAATCATCGCGAGATACTGCTTCGTTTGCTACCTCACAGCTCAGATATTTCATTCAGAACCATATCCACCCGGGTCGGACTACCCTTTACCAACGGAGCGCCATAACGGGATTTGATAATTATAATTTCATCTCAGGCTCCCGCTTTAATTTTACACCATTCAAGCCCATCTTTCTGCGCGGCGAATATGTCGATAATGCCCGGAGGAATTTTCCGACTTCTTTTAGGATTAAGAGGAAAGTTGAGAACTTTAGCTCTCAAGGGGACCCGCCTGAGGTCAGGCAGCCTCCTGGAACGGATGGAAATGTAGTGCGCCCGGGAGTTAAATTTGTTCAGATGAGTGAAGGGGATGGATCAAGTACGGGCCCTGGTGGTGGGTTTGGGTCGGGCTCCAAGGATGGGTGTTTTGGCCCGGATTTTCCAACTCCTAAAGAAATCTGTAAGGGGCTTGATAAATTTGTGATTGGCCAGGAGAGAGCGAAAAAGGTCATCTTTTTAGTTTAATGATGATTTGGTTGGTTAATTTTCGAGTTTTTAGTTGCGATTAGTTGAAGGATAAAAAACTTTTGTTTTAGATTCTTATGCCTTATTGAAGATTTTACTATGTGTTTATTTAAAATGATATTGTCATTGTAGTTAAATTGAATTTACTGATTGCAGGTCCTTTCTGTAGCAGTTTATAATCATTACAAGAGGATATATAGCGATTCCACACAAATGTAATGACTTAAAACCTTCAGTTTCACTTTATTTACACTTATGCATTTATCACGCAGTATACACCAGATAGGTTTTGAATAACAATTGATGGAGTCATCAGTTCATATGGACTTCTAACACTAGGCTTCAATTGTACTATAATATTATCGGAATTTCGAGTTTTTGAACTGACTTCAACAAAATCTTGGGAATTTTACCACCGTGATATTGACCCATATTTATTTTTGCCTGCATTTTCTGCTGATACTCTGTCAACCTTGATACGAAAATGTCTAATGTTAGCGTTATACCTTGGAAGTTAGGTCTGCAGTGAGTACAGTTAGTGACAAAGTGGATGGAACTGATAATGAGACAGTAGAACTTGAGAAAAGTAACATTCTTCTAATGGGACCAACAGGCTCAGGTAATCTTAATGATATTTCTGTTCTTTTCTTGAGTGCGACAGATTTCACCCCTTGCATATTATACAGAATAATGAATAAATTTTTACAGAGTTTTCTAGTAATATGGAGGCCTAGAATTTTGAGACTTTATCTGGTCTAATAGCGATTTGGAATAGCTTGAAATCTGCAGAATCATTTGAAGATATTGAACTTGAAATGAAAATCTTCTCCCTTTTATCATTATTCTGTTTGCTATGGGCTTTAGATTTAATATTTTTGGTGGTTTTTAAAGACTACAGATATATGACTTGTCAAAAGGAGGAGTCAGCGGTATCTGTTGTTTATTGATTTTTAAATATTATCTCCTTACTCTGCTAACGTTACTTTTTCACGTCTTCTTTGAATGTTTCCTTAAGGACAGGGAAGACGCTACTTGCCAAAACTTTGGCGCGGCTGGTGAACGTTCCCTTTGTCATTGCCGATGCTACTACACTTACTCAGGCACGTTGTTAATTTATCATTCTATTTGAAGGAGGCTGACGTATTTCTGATTTCCTATACACTGACTATAGCATTATGCTGTGCATTTGGCCCTTAATACCCAGATCATAGTATCTCTCCAATTTGATTTTCATGACATTATCGTTACAAATTTTTGTGAACAAGTTTTATCAGTTTTTCTCTATACAAGTTAGAGGCGCATAATCATCTGACAGTTTGATTATATTTCAGCAAGTTTTATGTCAACATGAGCTTCCTGAAATAAATGAGGAAATGCATTGTTTCTAGCCTGATAAAGATGTATCTTGTTGGCAGGCAGGATATGTTGGGGAAGATGTGGAGTCCATTTTATATAAGCTACTTACGGTAAGCTCTACGTACTCGATGTAATTGGAATGAGTGTTTATTGCGACAATCCTTTCCCTGTTAAATTCCTGTCAACCGTGTTTTTATTCCCCACAATTATCTTTGCTGCTTTATTGTTTGGTTCTTTTTCTGGGTCGGGGGTGATCTTTGATAACTATTTTCCTTTCTGCTTGCTTATTATCTGGTTCCGGCTTCTGGTTTTTCTCATTGTCTGTTGGCTTTTCTAAGCAGCTTTATACCACTGTTTGATATTTTGGATTTTGCTTTCTCATTATCCTACAGAATAAAGGACAAGTGGGGTTCTTAAATTTGCAGGGATCAATATTTTGTGTCTAAATATTGCCTTTTACTGAATATATGTGAAATCTGTATTTGAATTTTTCATATTTTTGCTAATATTGTCTGGTGCATAACAGCCAGGTATATGTCCGACTCGTAGAAAAAATGAAATGAAAAGTTGAAATATTCTGTACGTGCAGGATTATTTTGTTTAGTCTAAATCTTTCATGGGAGAAAAACTGCTACTTCTGCTTTCATGATGACTTCCAGTGTCATAGAAGGATTCTAAGCTATGTAGGCTAATTATATTTTACATATATATTCCAGTTAGTGATTCTGGCCTTATTTCATTTCAGGTTGCTGACTATAATATTGCAGCTGCACAGCAAGGCATAGTTTATATTGATGAAGTTGACAAAATCACGAAAAAGGTTTTCTCAAGCATACTTCCATAAAGGAAATATATGTTAACATTTATTTTTAGTGTCTTAAAATCATTTATGTTAATGGTCCAACTCATTCCATGCTGTATCTGCAGTCTGAGAGCCTCAATATCAGTAGAGATGTGTCGGGAGAAGGTGTCCAGCAAGCATTGTTGAAAATGCTCGAGGGGACTGTAAGTGCTTTGTTTTACTTTTACCTTCTTGAAAACCGCAACTTTACATATGTCTATATTTCTATATTTTGTGCCAATCAAGAAATATTGGTCTCCACGTTGTCCAGTACTTGCATCAATATCAGTTCTGCTGTTCTTCCCATGAGGTTAGTAGAGCTGTATGAAAATTCAGCAATGGATGCTATGATTTACCAAAATAAAACCGTCTAGTTGGGGCTACTTGTCCTCGTCAACAAATTTTTAGAATTTTTTTTCTTCATTATACTTTGACCTGAATGTAGGACTCCGGTAATGCAGTTGAAATAGACTGATTCATTTTATTTGCCAGATTCTGAATCGCGGTTCATTTTTTATGATCAGTACACTGTTCTTTTCCAGGTGGTCAATGTCCCAGAGAAAGGAGCCAGAAAGCATCCTAGGGGTGACAATATTCAGGTATTGGATGATCCGTCAATGACTGGGATTACCCACATAATGTTTGTTGCTGAAAGCAGC
>CAIGRB010025462.1:106921-158055 GCA_903798255.1 Fraxinus quadrangulata
TTTAAAAAATTTAAAAATTTTAATTAAAAAAATTAATATTTTCCTAAAAAAAAAAAAAAAAAAAACCCGAGCCGGCTCGCCCCGCTAAAGCTCAAGCCAAAAGCTCGGGTCAAGCCGGAATTTTTTGGTCGAGCTTTTGCTTGGCTGGACTCGTGCCAAAAGAAAGCTCGAACATTTTTGGCTCGAGCCGAGCCCGAGCTTCAAGTTTTGGCTCGTGGCTCGTTGACATGGCTAAGTTGACCCAGGTACTTTATGCAGCAGATCGGCTTGTCAAAAAACCTGCACATCTGGCCTTTTCATCTTTTCCTTAGTTTATTTTATATAGTGGTTTTAAAGAACGTGTCATTTTTTCTATCTTAACGATAATTTGTAGGTTGTTATTTATATTAGCTCTTTTAAGGGGCTTTTGTTAGAATCAGAGTGCAGGTGAGCTTTAGCCCCTCCATGATGTTTATAACGTATGTTTAACTATAACTTTCTAAATTTGAACGTAGCTTACTAGTTGATGTTTAGATTAGGGATGACAAAAAAATCAACAAACCCGATACTTGCGGGGCCCCGCCCAGTTACATCTGTTTAACTATAACTTTCTAAATGTGAACGTAGCTTACTAGTTAATGTTTAGATTATGAATGAAAAAAAAACCTGACAAATCTGATACCTAAGAGGTCCCGTCCCGAAATGGACAGGGATAACCAGCTTAATCAGGTATTCGGGACGGGGACGGGTAATGGGTGCCCAGCCCAGCCCAGCCCAGCCTCGCCTCGTTTCATTTTTTTTTAATTTTTAAATTTTTTTTTAGAATACAATACTTTAAATAGAAAATTTCACTAAATTTTATTAGTTCTAATAAAAAATGCCAACTAAAATTATTTGTCTAAGTATAATGAATGTGAGTAATAAAAATAAATTATCAAAAACTTAAAAAAAATTAAACGAGGTATTAAACGGGGCAAGGACATCGCCCAACCCCGCCCCCGATTTGTCCCACCCCACCCCGCCTTAAGTGGGTAACGGGGAGGGGATGGGGCGGGGAATTGCTTGACGGGGCAAGGGGCGGGGGAGGTTGCCCCGACCCCATCTTGCCCTGTTGCCATCATATCACTTCTTTAAGGTTGTATGTCATTTGGTAATTGTGATTCTGTATACGCATGCCTTTATTGTGTGCTTTGTTGCTATGCTTCTGTTGCAAGTAGGAAAACAAGATAGCATGCAGGTTTTTTGATGAGCAAGTGATCGAGGCATGGATGCCAAATTTACTTGATGGCGCATCATGAACCAGAATTCGAGAACGTAAGCTAGATAGACATTCTTTGATAGATTGATGCGGGCTATGTTCGGCAGCATTGCGAACTTGCTCTCCAACTGGTTTCAGTACTCGGATTCAGTGAAAAACATGCGACATGGAAGCACAAGATGGCAGTTTCGGGTGCTTTCTACAATGTGATGGACATGGGGCAGTTATGGGCAGTTTCTGGCTTGAGTGGGTTGGAGGTGTGGGAAAATTGACCTAACAGTTGGGGAAGTCAATTGCAATACGAATTTTGTCTATATATTCGCAGTGTTGGTGCATTTTAGAGATAGAATAGTGAATGCATGTGATGAGACAAGTGTGTATTGATCTTTCATGTTTCTGTACAAGTCATTTTCTTTATTTTAAGGAAATAAAGTTGGGAACGGTTTCCCGAAATCTATATTCTTACATTTTGTTTCTAATACTCCAATTCTCTGCAAGTTTACTTAGTTGAATTCGCGTGTTTCATCACCCGAACGTGTAAAATTCGTTGGCAAGGCTGGTTGGGGACGAGAAACCTTAGCGCCATCGCAGGTTGTTGGGAAAGCCCTGTAACAAAAGGTTGGTTGGGGACAAGAAATCTCAGTGCCATCATAGGTTGTTGGGAAAGCCCTATAACAATTGGCATCAGAGCCAGGTTCGGGCAGAGAAGGATACACATTTTTACATAGTTATTGGGGAAAACAACATGGCTGCAAGTCAGAATCTGAAAGATTGAGTCGGGAAGCTTGAGGATTTCGTTAGTACTCCGATTACGGATAATGCTGTTGGTTTGGCAGTGCAGACAGAAAATTTGAGAAGATGTGCAGGTCGAAATAAAACAGATGTTTGAAAATTTCGTTGCTGAGACGAACAAAAAATTCACATCCATGCTGGGAAATGTGATGGCCTTGACATTATTGTGCGCAGGGGCGGACCCAGCACCCGGCGAGCCCCCGCGGCCGCCCGTGCTGGATCCGCCGGAACAATTTTTTTTTTTTTGACAATAAATAAATATTTTAGATGTTAAACTTGGTAATTTGTTTTAGTTTCAAATATTGCTTATAGCTCAATTGGCTAGAGTTCCTATATTCATATAGGAAGTCTTGGTTTTGAATCCCTTCTCACAACTTTTATTGTGAAAGATTTTTAATTCTTTAATTTTTACCAAAATCAAATAGGATATAAGGAGAGGAGAATCGAAACCTTGACCTCTCCTTAGGTAATGAGAACTTGACCATTGTGGCATTCACTGAATTTGAAGTTTATCTAACCAGAATAATATATATTACGTTTTAGCGGGTTTAATACAATTCTAAAAATTTGATTATGTGCTTTTCCTTTGAATTATACAAAACTTGGCCACAATATCAATTGATAAATATTGTTAATTTGTACAACGAAATTATACATGTTCAATTTGAATAAAATAATTACGTGCTCTTCCTTTGAATTATACAAAACTTAGCCACAATATCTTTTGGTGAATATTGCTATTTCTTACAACAAAATTATATATGTTCAATTTGAACAAAATAATTGTTATATTTAAATTTTAGACCTTATTTGATTCTTTTTTTTAAAATACATTTTTCTTTCTTCTTTCAACCGCACATTTTTCAATAAAATAATATTACAATCAAATTCTAAACTTTTTCTTATTTCAACTACATATTTTCCATCAAATCACTATTCCAAAATACATGTTTTGCAAATAAAAATGGACATCAAATGGGGCTCTTAATATTTTATTGCTGACAACGGTTGATGATCCACGGCCGCCCGTGCTGATTCAAAATCCTAGGTCCGTCACTGACTGCGCGCATAGGTTTGTTGGAAAGTGAAGTTTCGTTGCTTAGCAAGACAACTTCTGTTCCTAGAGAGACGATATCAACCTCGAAAATCAGCGTGTCTGAACTAAAACCATTAAATTGCACCCGAAATGCTAAGGAGTTGGAGAATTTTATTTGGAACATGGTACAGTATTTCAAGGCTGCACATATTCCCCAAGATGATCGGGTTGACATTGCAACCGTGTATCTGTCAAATGACATGAAGTTATGGTGGAGGACTCGATTGCAGGAAGACAAGACTATGGGCAAGCCAAGAATTGTGACTTGGGAAGATTTGCAGAAAGAATTGAGGGATCAGTTCCTTCCATGTAACACGACATAGGTTGCACGAAAGGCATTGAGAAATTTGAAACAAATGGAAAACTTTAAAAAAAATTAAATGGAGTAATAAACATGACAAGGACCCCACCATGTCTTAAAAGAGTTACGGAGTGGGAAATTGCTTAGCGGGGCAGGGGGCGGGGGAGGTTGCCCTGACCCCGTCTTGCCCTGTTGCCATCCCTAGTTTAGATATATGACTTCTTTAAGGTTGTATGTCATTTGGTAATTGTGATTCTGTATACGCATACCTTTATTGTGTGCTTTGTTGCTATGCTTCTGTTGCAAGTAGGAAAACAAGACAGCATGCAGGTATTTTGATGAGCAAGTGATCGAGGCATGGATGCCAAATTTACTTGATGGCGGCATCATGACCCAGAATTCGAGAACGTAAGCTAGATAGACATTCTTCGATAGACTGATGCGGGCTATGTTCGGTAGCATTGCGAACTTGCTGTCCAACTGGTTTCAGTACTCGGATTCAGTGAAAAACATGCGACATGGAAGCACAAGATGGCAGTTTCGGGTGGTTTCTACAATGTGATGGACATGGGGCAGTTATGGGCAGTTTCTGGCTTGAGTGGGTTGGAGGTGTGGGAAAATTGACCTAACAGTTTGGGGAAGTCAATTGCAATACGAATTTTGTCAATATATTCGCAGTGTTGGTGCATTTTAGAGATAGAATAGTGAATGCATGTGATGAGACAAGTGTGTATTGATCTTTCACGTTTCTGTACAAATCATTTTCTTTATTTTATGGAAATAAAGTTGGGAACGGTTTCCCGAAGGATGATGCTACACAACCATAAAGGGATACATAGGGGTGTCCATAATGGACACCCCTATGTAAAAGGTTATGTTTGTGTAGCATAATCCTTTCCCGAAATCTATGTTCTTACATTTTGTTTCTAATACTCCAATTCTCTGCAAGTTTACTTAGTTGAATTCGCGTGTTTCATCACCCGAAAGTGTAAAATTCGTTGGCAAGGCTGGCTGGGGACGAGAAACCTCAGCGCCATCGCAGGTTGTTGGGAAAGCCCTGTAACAAAAGGTTGGTTAGGGACGAGAAATCTCAGTGCCATCATAGGTTGTTGGGAAAGGCCTATAACAATTGGCATCAGAGCCAGGTTCGGGCAGAGAAGGATACACATTTTTACATAGTTATTGGGGAAAACAACATGGCTGCAAGTCAGAATCTGAAAGATCGAGTCGGGATGCTTGAGGATTTCGTTAGTTCTCCGATTACGGATAATGTTGTTGGTTTGGCAGTGCAGACAGAAAATTTGAGAAGATGTGCAGGTCAAAATAAAACAAATGTTTGAAAATCTCGTTGCTGAGACGAACGAAAAATTCACGTCCATGCTGGGAAATGTGATGGCCTTGACAGAAAACGTTACTGCGCACATAGGTTTGTTGGAAAGTGAAGTTTCGTTGCTTAGCAAGACAACTTCTGTTCCTAGAGAGACAATATCAACCTTGAAAATCAGGGTGTCTGAACTAAAACCATTAAATGGCACCCGAAATGCTAAGGAGGAGAATTTTCTTTTGAACACGGTACAGTATTTCAAGGCTGCACATATTCCCCAAGATGATCGGGTTGACATTGCAAGCATGTATCTGTCAAATGACATGAAGTTATGGTGGAGGACTCGATTGCAGGAAGACAAGACTATGGGCAAGCCAAGAATTGTGACTTGGGAAGATTTGCAGAAAGAATTGAGGGATCAGTTCCTTCCATGTAACACGACATAGGTTGCACGAAAGGCATTTAGAAATTTGAAACAAATGGAAACAATGCAGATAAGGAAATCAAATGAAGGCAGAAATGGAGGTGGAAATCATTCGAAAGATGAGGTAAAGGTTTCTGGAAAGCTGGAAAAACAACCTTCAAAACTTAAAGATGGTGGAAACTTTCAAAGGAAATGCTGCTTCAATTGTGATAGGCCCCATCGTGTGAGAGATTGCCCAAAAAGGAAAAAAAAAACTTGCTGCAATGATGTTGTGGAACATCAGAATGAAGATGCTCAGGAATTGGCGGTGGTTCATGTGAACCCATTGCGGATTGTTGTAGAGTGACGGGATGCAGGCACGTTGCTGCGTTGCAGAATCTGATAGAGAAGACACCCGATTTTAGCAACAAGACTGTCAGATTGGCTGGGTCACGATGTTCCAGAATTTGTATTGGTAACTTTCTATTGAGCGAAGAATCAGATGCGTGCGTGTTTCATTAGGATAGTAAGTGTTGGTAAAGGAACGAGAGTTTTCCTTGGAAAATTTGGTAAGATGCAGCGAAGCGCATTGGATTGATATCCTAATGTTTGGACATCTAATAGAGAAGTCGCGGAAAGAATCGAGAGTTCCCTGACATGGGAAAATGCAGGAGGCAATTGTGTGTTAGAAGATTCTCAACGAGGACATCGAGTTCTTCTAGTGGGGAAAGTTTTTGAAGACCCTTTCCACGAAAATGGACATGGCACAGATGCTGCCTTGTCGTTGCTATGCCATGATCGAAGAAATGTGGGATACTCGAAGTTAGTGCAAATTCGAAAAACAAGGCAGCATGCGATTTTGTGATGAGCAAGTGATCGAGGCATGGATGCCAAATTTACTTGATAGCGGCATCATGAGGCAGAATTCAGGGACGCAAACCATATTGGCATTCTTCTATAGATTGATGCGGGCTACGTCCAGCAGCATTGTAAATTTGCTGTCCAACTAGTTTTAGTACTCGGATTCAGTGAAAAATAGACATGGAAGACACACGATGGTAGTTTCTGGTGGTTTCTACACTATGATGGACATGTGGGCAGTTATGGATAGTTTCTAGCTTGAGTGGGCTAGAGATGTGGGAAAACTGACCTAGCAGTTGGGGGTGTCAATTGCAATACGAATTTTGTCTATATATTAAAGTGTTGGTGCATTTTAGAGATAGAACAGTGAATGCATGTGATGAGACAAGTGTGTGGTGATCCTTCACATTTCCGTACTTAGTCATTTTCTTTGTTTTATAAAAAAAAAGTTGGGAATGGTTTTCCAAAATCTGTGTTCTTACATTCTGTTTGTACTCTTTGCTAGTTTACTCAGTTGAATTTGTGTGTTTCATCACCCGAACGTGTAAAATTCGAGGGCAAGGCTGGTTGGGGACTAGAAACCTCAAAGCCATCTCGGGTTATTGGGAAAGCCCTGTGATAATAAGCGTGGTTGATTTTTTTCATATTGTTGTTAGAAGTCACTAAATTTTTATATATGACTAAGAGCTTATTTGACATAATTTTTGCTTTTACTTTTATTTTATGTAGAAGAGCTTTTAGAGTAAGTACCTTAATTTTTGTTTGGAAACTAATAATGTTTAAAAGAGTTTCTTATTTCGAAAATACTTTTAGAGGAAGTCACATTGTATTAGTTTCTTGTAAAAGCTCTTCTAATTAAAAAAATATTTTCATAAAATTAGTCAAATATGTCCAAAAGTAGCTTTTAAATGTCAAAAAGCTATTTTTCATTTTTAAAAAACTTGCCAAATATTTTTTGATTGTTTGACTTTGATTTGGATTAAAATCGGATTTTAATCTGGACCAAACATGGGCTAAATATTTCAGACGACTTTTTAGGAATTCAAAAGCACTTTTAGAAAGTCAAAAGTACTTTCGTATAAAAATGCAATTATTTGGTTGTGGTTCAAAGAAGTGTTTATCGACGAAGCTGAAATCTCCATTAGTCTCTGTTTGATGGTCATTTTTTTTTTTTGGAAAAACATTTTTTGAATAGTGAATTTTTGAAGAATGTGTAGTAAAAAAGTAGGGAAAAATTTTGAATTTATGTGCAAAATATTTTATTGTTAAAGAGTTGATATTTAACCCCACGGGATTACTACCCAATTTAGGTAGCGTTAATGTGACATTAAATGACATGTGTAATCAAATAAGTCATTTAATTCCGCATTTAATTTAACCTATGATATAGCGCCACCTAATTGTGGTTACAATTTCAATGGGACTACATTGCATTATTTTTGTTTAAATGTGTGATTGATAATGAGCTAGAGAAATAAATTGTTTTATTTTAAAGGGAGTCAAATGTGGACTAAGTCGATAAAGAATTATGGTACAATTTCATATTTTTTTAAAGAAATTTCACATATTAACTATTCCTATTTGAATGTCTTAAAACAAATAAATTTTAAAAGTATACCATTCATATTAAAAAAATTCTGCCTCGACAATTTTATTTTATAATAAAAAATATGTAAAATTGATAAATTAAGGCCCATTTTTCAAAAAAATGAATTTTGTAATAGTAATTTTTTGGAAAATTTGAATAAAAAATGGAATTTTTTTTTGAATTTACGAACAAATTATTTTATTAGAAGAACGTGGTTGAAAAATGAGTTAAGGAAAAAATGAATATTTGAATAATAGGTCTCAAACAACAGCGACTAAGTATTTTTCAAGTTATATTGTCAAATAATTAATTTAATATTCACGACACTTTTTCGTTGACAACCAAAAAATCACGACCTTTTTTGATAATAGCTCTTTTTAAAAACAATTCTACCGCTGAAACCTTTATCAACAACTGCTGTGCCAAACATTCTCAACAAACATAACAGCTACTCGAAATAACCTAAATTATTTTCGAAATCAACGAGTTTTCATTTCATTTTCTCTCTCTCACATAGTAACACGTAGAGTGTAAAAAAAAAAAAAAAAAAATCTCTTTTTTGTGGGAAATCTGTGGGGTTTATTTTTGAATCGAACCGTTTCTGTCTTTTTCTCTCTTCCATTTTCTTTGATTTCTTCTTTTAAATGTAGCCTTCATGAGAAAAAGAAACCAAAGAAATTTAAGAGTAAAAAGAGGGAATAAAATCCCAACGAAACCATAAAACGAATCCTCAATGTTTTGATAGTGGGCATCTCAGATTTCTCAAGATACACATCCTATTTTTCTGCAAAACTTGAATTTTTGGAATTGGGCATCTGAGATTCCTGCAAAAGATTGAATATCTGGAACTGGAAATTTGATATTTTCCAAGAAATGGCAACAATTGAAATGAGAAGTGTGGGATGTATCTCTGCATCAGATGGCACCGTAGATGAAGAGATCCAGGCAGCGGTGTCTTCTCAACATCCTCATCAGTATTCTTTAAAGCCTCTCAATATAGTTCCATCTGGAATTGGCCCCACAAGCGTCCACGAATTGCTGGAATGCCCTGTTTGCACCAACTCCATGTACCCCCCAATTCATCAGGTCTCTCCCTATCCTCATCCCTTTGGGCCGTTTTAGTGATTAATTACATGGTTATACATTTTGTGTGTGAATAGTACACATTTATGTCTGATTGGGGTGTGATGATTCTTGGGGTTTGGTGGAAATGAAGATTTCTTGGTGCTATGGGTGGATTTGGGGATTTTTGTTCAAGTTGATTTGTGTTTTGGATTTAATTGGCAGGATATGATTAGGGAGACTTTGATAGTTGTTGATTGTCGAATGTAATGCTCATTCGCAATATTTCCCCTTAACTTGTTAATGAAATGCGAAATATTGCTTCAAATGATGAAAATGATTTGTTTGGTTTGAACATCATGGACCTCTAATCAAGTACAAGGTGTTTATTTGTGTAGAGAACTGTAGATTTGACTTGGATTAGGAGCTGTATTCTAAAACTTTAGACGGTGGGCGAGGGAACTTGAATTGAAAATGTGGGAAGGACATAAACTGATATATATATATATATATATAAAGAGAAACGAGGAATATGGAAAGCGACTAAGGGGATTATAATAGTAAATATTTCTGCAAAATAGGTTTCATAACGTGTCGCAAAAGAAATGGCTTAAAAGCGACGCTAGAGAATTTTGGGAGCTCGATTTTTGCGAATAAATTTTTTGTCTTTGAGTTGAATCTCCTGGTTTGAAATTTGTTGTTTTGTTCCCAGATTTTTGTTGTAAGAAAAGAGGAAATGAAACGTGACACTAGGGGTAAACGCGGTTCGGTTTGGGCTGTTCGTACTATATTTTCAACTCAAACCATTTCATGCGGTTTGAAATTTTTTCAAACCAAACCAACCATTTTATTTTTCAAACCAAACCATAAATTGTGGGTTGGTTAGGTTTTAATCCGCGGTTTACCTATTGACATTATGATAATATATTTAAAATAAGTTAATATATAAGTTTAAACGAGAAATAAATGTTATATTACATTCATCTTTTCCACCCGTGAATAAATTATTTTCAAAGTTGGTTGATAAAAGATGTTAATAGAACGAATATATCTTTCTTTCTTTTTATTTACCTTTTCTTGTTTGCCTTTCATATTGTCTTATAGTGGTTGATAAAGATAGAATCAAATTCTACTGTAATAGTTTGGTTAAAACTTCTTTCATCCTACTAGTGAGAGGAAAAATAAGGACTAAACATGATATGTTTAAATGTACAAAGAATGATAGAGTTCAGGTTTATTGAAAATTGACATATTTTATTCTCTAACGATTTTAAGAAAGTTGAATGTAGTAGTATTAGTTAGGGAACTTTAACATTTTCACACAATCAATACGTTCTATCCTTCGTTCTTTCTAAACTACAAACAAGTTCATTAATCACATGTGCACACAAACAGTCATTTTTTTTTATATCCAAATCACAACTTTCAAGTGTATAATAAGTTAAAAAACAACAAATGAAAGAAAGAACAATGAAAAAAATGACTTGAATAGGAATCTAAAACTTATCAAAAAAGAAGAGAGACATGTGATTCGGGTAGAATTTAGCAGGCTAACAAGCAAAATGCGATTTGCGATTAGGAATCGCATTTTGTTCTTTAGTGGTAGACAAACGTCAAATGTTTGAGAAATGAAAGTTTAGGTTAAGGCTTTTGAAGCTGTGGGCGTGATTTGCTGTCATAGTTTTGTTGAATTATGATTTGAATTGTTGAAAATAAATATTTTTTTATTTCATATGATTTGTGATTAATTTTAGTTTAGATTAGATATCGGGTCAGGACGTGTGTTGTGGACTTATAAAATTATCGGCAAATAATGATAAACTTAATTTACTTTATATGATTATCGCCCAATAATGATAAACTTAATTTACTTTATATGATTAATTCAATGAATTAGTTGTAATTTGTATTGCTAAATTGGTTTTTTTTTTTTTTCTAAAAAGTTTGGTATTTTAAATTAATTTTTTAATTTAAAATTTTAAATACGGTTCGGTTCGATTTTATGCGATTTTTGAAAATTGAAACCTAAACTAAACCATTTTAAAACGATTTGGTTCGGTTTGAGGAAAAAAATCGCGTAGACCCGAACCAACGGTTTCAAACTAATGGTTTCGGTTCGTTTGCGATTTTTTTGTGCAACCCTGGTGAAAGGTGAGCCCGATTTCTTTGATAACTGTAGGTGTGATTTTTTTCATCTCCACATTAAATGTTGCTTCGAAATATTTAGCAACTAATGTACATAAATATTTTTTTTAATATTTACGCTATTACGTATTCTATTACATCATGGCACGTGCTTTGNCTGTTCGTACTATATTTTCAACTCAAACCATTTCATGCGGTTTGAAATTTTTTCAAACCAAACCAACCATTTTATTTTTCAAACCAAACCATAAATTGTGGGTTGGTTAGGTTTTAATCCGCGGTTTACCTATTGACATTATGATAATATATTTAAAATAAGTTAATATATAAGTTTAAACGAGAAATAAATGTTATATTACATTCATCTTTTCCACCCGTGAATAAATTATTTTCAAAGTTGGTTGATAAAAGATGTTAATAGAACGAATATATCTTTCTTTCTTTTTATTTACCTTTTCTTGTTTGCCTTTCATATTGTCTTATAGTGGTTGATAAAGATAGAATCAAATTCTACTGTAATAGTTTGGTTAAAACTTCTTTCATCCTACTAGTGAGAGGAAAAATAAGGACTAAACATGATATGTTTAAATGTACAAAGAATGATAGAGTTCAGGTTTATTGAAAATTGACATATTTTATTCTCTAACGATTTTAAGAAAGTTGAATGTAGTAGTATTAGTTAGGGAACTTTAACATTTTCACACAATCAATACGTTCTATCCTTCGTTCTTTCTAAACTACAAACAAGTTCATTAATCACATGTGCACACAAACAGTCATTTTTTTTTATATCCAAATCACAACTTTCAAGTGTATAATAAGTTAAAAAACAACAAATGAAAGAAAGAACAATGAAAAAAATGACTTGAATAGGAATTTAAGACTTATCAAGAGAGAAGAGAGAAAGATGTGATTCGGTTAGAATTTAACATACTAACAAGCAAAAGGCGATTTGTGATTGGCAATCGCATTTTGTTCTTCAGTGGCAGGCAAATGTCAAATGTTTGAGAAATGAGAGTTTAAGTTAGAGCTTCTGAAGTTGTGGGCGTGATTTTCTGTCTTAGTTTTGTTGAATTATGATTTGGATTGTTGAAAATAAATGTTTTTTTTTAATTTCATATGAATTGTGGTTAATTTTAGTTTAGATTAGATATCGGGTCACGACATGTGTTGTGGACTTATAAAACTATCGGCTAATAATTATAAACTTAATTTACTTTATATGATTAATTCAATGGGTTTGTTGTAATTTGTATTGTTAAATTAGTATTTTTTCTAAAAAGTGAAAACTTTAAAATTTTAAGTTAATAAAATTAATTTTTTAATTAAAAATTTTAGAAACGGTTCGATTTGGTTTTATGCGGTTTTTGAAAATTGAAACCTAAATCATACTATTTCGAAACGGTTTGGTTTGGTTTGATGGAAAAAAACCGCGGGTCCACGCGGACCCGAACCAACGGTTTCAAACTAACGGTTTTGGTTTGGTTTGCGATTTCGCGGTTTTTTTGTGCAGCCCTACGCGACACGACATGAAACGTGGAAATGTTATTTCCCAAAAGTAAGACATGAAAATCTATGGAACGTTTTATAAAAAATCCTTACTTTATTTTTATAAATTCAATATTTAACTTTCAAAACTATTTAAGATTAAATAAATAATAGAAATATTGAAATCAATCTAATAGAACTGGAAACACTGTAATCTTAAAAATAATTATTCAAAACAAACAACCCTCAAACCATAGATAATTCACAAATTGTTGAATCATTTTCCTTCAAGAATTTTATATGCAATGAGTAATAATGTACTTGCATAATATGCTACCCAATCTAAGTTGGGAAATAGGGTTGTGGATTCTTCAAAATTTAAATTGATGGCTTGAATTGGGATAGTGACATAGTGTTTACGGCATGAACTTATAAAAAAGTAGTGTAAAATCAGGTCAAGTTAATTTTATGTTGAACAGGTCTATAAGAATTAATGTTTACAATTAAGTTAATTTTACTTGAAGCCCACGTTAGATTAATTTCTCAAATAGTAGGACATGTCTGAAACGAAAATGCTAGCATTTTAATAGTTTCCCTGCAACCTACGGTGACATATCATGTAGAAAACTTTTTGCTTAGATGGAGATTGTAACATGCAGTCAATCAATGGAGTTCATAACTAAGGAGCACAGATTTAGATTCGCAATTCGAAGACAAGACGGTACGGTATGCCCATACAAAAAATATTATAAGTTTTAATACCATTATCTATTTTCGATAATCAAATTGTATTTATCAATTATTAACAAAAATTTAAATGTATTAAAAGATTTAATACTATTGTCTATGTTCAATAATAAAACTCTAGTTAATTAATTTAAAATTCTAGTTGTCAATTATTTAAGGCCTGTTTGAGGCCCATTTTTTTTGTGGAGAATTTATTTTGGAATAGTAGATTGAAGAAAAATGTGTGATTAAAAATAAAGGAAAAGTTTTTGAGTTACGTTTAATATTATTTTATTGAAGAATGCGTGGTTGAAAAGAAAAGAGAGAAAAATGTATTTTGAAAAAAAATGGGGATCAAACAAGAGCTTAATACTGTATATATTTTCAATAGTAAGTTTAAATTGTGTAGTTAGTTATTATCTTAAAACACTTTTACTTTCTTTGAAATTATTAATTAGCTAATATTATCTATTTTCAATAAGTTATTGATACTTTGTCATCTATTGTCAATAATAATGAGTTTTAAAAGAGTTTAAAACTAATAAAATTCTTCTTCTTCACGTATCATAATGTGTCCGATACGTATCGAAAATTAAAAAATATCAATAATTGAAGAAATGTATCTAGTACTTATTTTTAGAGTATCCAAGCATATCGAAGCTTGGATACGTATCGGTACGGGCACACAATAAGCTTACAAGTATCTGTGCTTCTTAGGTTCACAAGTATGCCTAGTTTTTTTATTTCTAGGAAAACTAACAATAGAATTCCTTGACTATTATATTTCTACCTCTGAAATGTAGATGATATGATATAATATAATGAGACTTCAAAATGAGTTCATGCAAAAATCTTGCTGGCATGCCTTTGAAATATTTCTCACTACGTTATACTACATTTTTCATTCAAATCATTTCCAAATGACCTTGAATCTGTGATTTATCTGCAAGATATCATTTAACCACCCGTAGCACGATTTATCAGCAAGGAAAAAATAAACTCACATGTTGTCTCATCATATGGCATGTGATGAATATACAATCTTTGTGAACTTGTTATGGTATTATGATGCAGCCCTAAATCAAATGTCACCTGTGAGAAATATCTTGAGTCTTGTGTAGAATGAGCAGTGGCAGATTGATCGTTCAACGTTTTTGCAGTGTCACAATGGGCACACACTTTGTTCCACCTGTAAGACGCGGGTGCATAATCGATGTCCTACATGCAGACAAGAGCTTGGGGATATTAGGTGTTTGGCGCTAGAGAAGGTTGCAGAGTCGCTTGAGTTACCCTGCAAGTACTTTTCTTTGGGATGTCCAGAAATATTTCCCTATTACAGCAAACTTAAACATGAGGGAGAGTGCAATTTTAGACCATACAATTGTCCATATGCTGGGTCAGAGTGCTCAGTTACGGGGGACATTCCTTGTCTAGTTACCCACTTGCGAGACGACCATAAAGTGGACATGCATACGGGATGTACCTTTAATCATCGCTATGTTAAGTCAAATCCTCGTGAAGTAGAAAATGCCACCTGGATGCTTACAGTAAGTTCATCGTATTCTTTCATGTTATTGGCTCACTTAGTTGTAAGAATATTATACTGTGTCTATTTCATTGTTATTCTCCATTTCATATTATTGGTCTGCAATGGATTATATGAAGTCCTATTATTTGCCATTCATAGAATTTTTATTCTCTTCACGTCCCTTCCACCCCACCCATTCTCATTGTATCGCTTCAACTCTTTCATGAATATTGTTGAACCGTTTGATCTAAAAGTTTAAGTTGTTGGATAAGGTCACATGTATATCATTTGAATATTATCTTCAACTCACTGCTCACGTATAGGTGGGGTTCATTCCTTTTTTCATTAAAGCTTAACACGTGCACATTTTTATTTAATGGGTGATGGCAAGACTTGTACCCAGGACCTTTGCCTACTCTTAACCTTGTTGCGTCTGAAAGTACAATTCATGTTTGAGATTTCCAAATATTGAGCTGCAAGATTAGAAAAAGAAATTAGGATTATTGTAATTGATGTTCACCTGACTTGTGATGTTGTATCTCTCAAAAGTAAACGAGGGAACATCGTTCTATTTCTTATTTTCCGTAAAATAGTTATGCGACTCCTCGAAATTTCTACATATGTGGTATTTTAGGCAAGGAGGATTAGATAACACTCAACCGTATTAATAAGGAAGAATCGTTATTATGATGTCTAGTAATCTTTTTATCAAACATGCTCATGGCGAATGTTTCAGTAATGTTGTTCTTGTTGTTTGTTTATTAGGTATTCCATTGTTTCGGTAAATATTTCTGCCTTCACTTCGAAGCGTTCCAGCTGGGCATGGCTCCTGTCTACATGGCATTTCTGCGTTTCATGGGCGACGAGAATGAATCCCGCAACTACAGCTACAGTTTGGAGGTGGGCGCAAATGGCAGAAAGCTCATATGGGAAGGTACTCCCCGGAGCATTCGAGATAGCCACCGCAAGGTCCGGGACAGCCACGACGGCCTTATTATACAACGGAATATGGCACTTTTCTTTTCTGGTGGGGATAGGAAGGAGCTTAAGCTTAGAGTTACTGGGAGAATATGGAAGGAACAGCAAAATCCAGATTCCGGGGTGTGCATACCAAACCTTTGTAGTTGAAGAAGTCGATTTTGAAGCAACTTGTATGGTTTTCCTGTGCTTGTCTGCATCGTGGTGTGTTTTGTCTACAAGAGACTCCATGAATGTGTTGTGTTAGCAATATTGTGCTTGTTGTGTATCAAAGTAGTTCGTTAAAGCCTTTGATTGCCAAATATTTTAGCTGATTAAATTTTTATTCTAGTACAATTCTTCCTCGAGCCACGTTAGCATCCAACTTAGAGGTATCAAAGGGGGACGGACCGATATGGGGCCTTGAGAGAACACGGCTAACCTGCCACAAAGCTGGTCCGGACTCATGCCCGAGATATGTCGGGCCTCTCTTGTGTTACTTTGGCCCGTTAGTCACCCATAACTAGGGGTGGTAATGAGCCAAGTCAAACTAGTCCTGTCGGCTACCCAAGCTTGGCTCGTTGACCAGGGGGAATGGTCGCTCGCCCCATGGGCCCTACCCATGATGAGTAGTCATGGCTTGCAAGCTTTCAGATTTACTTTTCCAAATTGAAATTAATAAAAAATTTGAACGAATTAATATGGGATGTTGAGCTCGACCAATTGAGTGGCTCAAGCCCTTGCCATTGAGTTTCAGAAAAAAATGAATTAAACATGTCTTGATGTTGAAATAGAGTTCAAAGTATTGTTGTTGTCATAAGATCAGCACACTCACTCAACCAAAGTGCGGCTTACGCGGGTCCTATGAGCTCGTCCCTTGTGGGGTGAGTCATAATGAGCCAACTCACAGGCTTGCGAGCAAGCTAGCTCGTACAGTTCAACTCGCTCAATTCGTGACTAGTTTGTACAAGTCGACGAACAGCTTACATAGTCAAATAATTGTTAACTCACCTCACTTAACATTCCTATTGCAAGATAATAGTAACTTTTCATGATGGGAATATTAAATATCTTTTTTCGATTCCTTCAATTTAGAAAAAAAAAAAAACTTATAAAACTTTATTAGAAAATAGAAATTTCTTTTCCACCGGTATAATAAAATTTCTTGAGTTTAGTTACATGGCAAGTTTGATTTATTATCGTGATAATTTTGTTAGATTTAGTCTTGTGCCGTTCAAAAGGTGTAGAATTAATTGATATTATAAGCAAGTCAAAATTACTTTCAGTAAATTGAAACATTCTTTAGAGGGAAGAATATCATTCACAATATCGAAAAAAAAATGACAATGTTATAGTTTTGCAGTGAATTACTACCGTAGTCGTCCTATGTGATATATATGTGACGGTTGGTAATTTAATATATTTTGTTCAAATTGTATTATAGTTTTGATGTAATAAAATGACAATGTTACATTGCATTTTATTTATTATCGAGTATGCGAATAAAATTGTTTATAATCACTTATGATAAATATAAGTTTGGTACTTGGGTTGAGAAGTACAATGTGATACAACTTAAATTTTGATCATAAAAGTTTTGTGGCAAGTGTATATTTGGTATAACTGGATGTCTTTCTCCTCTAACATTGTCGCCTACTTCAATTCGGAATGCTCCTACTACGAGTATAGTACCTAATGAGTAGGAAGCTCTATAGCTTTATAGTCCTCTCTACATTTTTCTTCCATTGAACGTTAAGCTTTGTTTTAATTTAGATTCAAAAATAGACGTATTTTGTCTAGCTTAAAGCCTAAGGTGTTAAGGGATAAATCTCATATCGAATTAACATAAAAACATAAATCAACTTGTAAAGATTTGAACTACTCCTCTTAATAAGATTGACGTTTTAAGACGGAATCTCAAAGCTTAAAAAAAGGTATGAGTTTGGGAAAATATTAGAATCCTCGTTCCTCTTCTTGTCCATTCAACCACCCTAATTTCAACACGTAGCATATACTAACATCGAGCTTTTTCTATACAAATTGCTTTTTTTTTTTTGATATCCAGAAATCCCAGCTTACGCCGAAATATATACTGGACCACCCATCATCGGTGCCTCAACTCTGGGCGGAGGTAAATCGCGGGTTATGCCCAATCAAGTCAGGGTCCATGCAAACTTTATACTCCTGACCCCATTGGAGCCCTCATGCGCCAGATTTACATCACCAAGCTGCTCCACCACATGGTTTGGGTATTACAATACTTGACTGCTCTTTCCGTGATTCGAACTCCCCACACTGGAGTTGCAAGCCCAGCTTTGCACTGTCTTTGTAACGCCCCGAAAATTTAGAATAAAATTATTTGTTTTATAAATTTTATTTTATAATTTTTGAAAGTTGAGGGACTAAAATAAAGTATGTTTTAAATTTTTATGTCTTGAATGGGTCAAATATTTAAATTTTTATAGAGTGACCAAAAGCATATCAATATTGGGCTCATTTGGTAGCCCGCATTAAATAACGTAGATTGGGCTCGAGAAAAATGTAAGTTCAGATGAGTTAAGCCCAAGATATTTCGATTCAAAGAATCATGATTAATATGTATTATTTTATTTTGTAAAAAAGTATCTTTTTAGATAATTAGTAAATAATAATAATATTATATTAGATAATCACGTTTATTTTTAATAAAGAGATTAATCATTCTTTTATTCCATTCCACTTTTGCACGTGTACTGTATATATATTTTTGCAATATAATATTATATAATATTAATTATTGGCCATATTTATCTTTAAAATGATTTCACCAATCAAAATTCTATTTCCAACCAACTATTATAACAAATTCTTATCACATTAGATATACACAATTTTTATCACAGTTATACTATGACTCAACTACTGTTTTTCCCCTATAAATAGTGTGCCCATATTTCATAATTCACCACACAGAATTCTACACAGCAGTTTTCATATAGAAAGCAGCTGTAAATTCTAAGTATATTTTTATAGTAAAAGCTCGTTTTATCAATTGAGGTAGGATGCTTATGTGCAAGTGATTCTTGTCTTTACAATATTTTAATTATTTTTACATGATTTATTTCACGAAATGCTAATAGACCTATGGGTCTTGATGAAATGAAATGAAATGTGAGATTTCCTTCGGGTTTTCTCAAAATGCTAGAGCTTTCGATTGATCTCCGATTGTTCTTGATGAAATGATGGTATGGAATGTTATAGATTTATGTTTAAAGAATTATTATATTGTTATAGACGCACGTGTCCTACTGGGTTTAAAATACTCACTCCTTCAAAATTTTAACATCTCAGGTTAGATTGGTTCAACGTGGATGGTGGCTGAATGGTGCGCAGATTGCCAAATAAAATATTTTCAAGGGAACCAACAGTAATTCTTCCTTATGTTTAGAGATTAGTATTTCTTAGTTTCTATTTGACGCTTTAAGTTTTGATTTAATGTTTTGGATTGATTAAATTTAATGTTATGAAAATTGGGGCGTTACAGTCTTTGCCATCTCGGATGTTAGCATGTACTAAATCGCTTAGTACAAGGATAATATTCGGGTTGAAACAGTCACTTTTCACCATGCAAAGTGGTCCTTCTAAAATACATACGGGACACTGATGAAATGTATAGAGTCCGAAAAGATTTTTGCTTTTGTTTTGTTATAGAAAACTTTTTTGAGAAAATTACCCGAAGTCGACTTCTTTTAAAAGTTATTCTAATCAGATAAATCACTTATATAATTTTATTTTTATTTATATACGTTCAAAACTAGTTTTTTAGTCTCAAAAGTAACTTTAACGTTTCAAAAATCCCGTCGGACGAGATCATAATACAAATTTATATGATCATACATTTTTTTTTCCAAAAGAAGCATTTTCTTTATCTTTCATAATGGGCCGATGTCTGGAAAAGTAGTTTTGGAAGCATTTATGTATTTTTGTAATTTTTTCACTCTTATTTCTATAATTTTAAAGCACTCTCCTGATCATTTAGACATTGCATGTTATCCACGCTCCCTTTCAGCGTTTGGTGGTCACTGGACTTTCTTCTTCTTATCCACTTATCCATTGGGATAATTGTATTTGTGACCCAACTATTATTAAATGTCAATTTGGGATCTTGTTTTAATTTTTGATACACAAGTCCTCGAATTTTAAGTTTTGCGACGAGTTAGACCTTTTTTATGGTGTTCGTATGGGTGAGATTTACCAAGATTGATTTCAAAATTTACATGACATCAAATGTTCCCATTCACAAAATATGCGAAATTTAATGGATGATTTAGATTTTTGAAATTTCTAAAGAAACCACCTGAAGCCCACAAAGAGAGGTTATTTTAATCGAACTATTAGTATCTATCTAGTTTCAAAAATTACATGGAACCGAATGGTTCGATTTTGCAATGTACTTGAAATTTAATGAGCAGTTCCGATTCTTGAAATATTGGACTGAACCACAAGACATCCATCCCTAAAATAAGAGAGAAAAGGAAATAAATAATGTTAAACTTGAGAAAAATCCTTCCCACCATCCTCTCTTCTTTTTGCATCCCACCATCCTCTCTTCTTTTTGCGTAAAAAATAATGTCATTACAACTTTTTAGTTCCCTTCATATGATGTTTCATCTCGCTACTCCATGTGTTACACATCGCATCTAAGTCCTTCCACTCCAATCATGACCACCATAACGCTCTCCAACCTTCATCCAATTCACATGCAAGTTTAGTCATTCTAAAACTTGGAGAAAACAAGTAGACTAACAAATCATAGTTTTTTTAGGCAATTTGGACGTTGACAAGTCTTGTTAGTGATGAGACTCAACAAAATCTTTTCATGACTTTAGAAGTATATCATTGTCGTCAAGTTCCCTTGATAACTAGTAGACCAAAGCTTAATGTCCTAATATGCATGTTACCTTCTTTAGAGACTGATACCTCTTATGTAAGCACAATCTGCTGTGTTTTCATGGTTGTGAAAATAGCAAGTGTTCCATTTTACTTAATACGTTACCACCCTTCCAGCATTTTTGGTGGGAAAAGGAATTCCAGCTTCTGGCTGATTTTTTATTTTATTTATTTATTTTGTAATGGAAATAAATTTCATAATCAATTGTAAAAAAAAATACTTAAATGGACAATTTTCATGTAAAACGAAGCCAATCGAACACTAAACTTTGATTAAAAAATGGTGAAAAAAATCACTTTAATGGATACTTTTCATGTAAAATAAAGTCAAACTTGAACAAACAGATTCAAAATTTCAAAATTTTATCGGGTAGGAAATTATATCAATCAAATACACTTAATTAACAATTCCCTACAAAACAGATTCTATGCAATTACTTTCTCTGAAATTCATTTTCTTTCCACCAATTTTCCACCATTGTAATCAAATGTACCCTAATTTATTTTAACTTTGATTGACTTACACGATCTCCCATTGTCTTAAAATTTATTCGAGTGTATTAATTAATTCGAACCATTGTCATATTTATCGGACTTAAATATTGCGACTTAAAATTCAATATTTCACCCATTAGCCGATAAGCTTAGCGATGTTACACTTTTCATATAAATAATTGATTCGCGATGAGAAATTTAAGCTAAATATGATCAAAACATTGACTAAATTCCTTGGATTAAAATTAATCAAGCCGAACTAGCACGTTCTTAATCTGGTTGGTGTGGTGCCCACTCAATTATTACTGAATCAAAACTTTAACCCCACGCGCTCCACGATCTACAACCCAAGTTCTTTTTCTTATCGCTTTCACCCCATTCAAAAAAAAAGGAAAAAAAGAAAAAAGCTTTTTCCACTTTTTATTCACTTTCATGCTCAAATTTTTCATTATACTACAAATTCTGGAATCGATTCTCTGATAATCTGATTCAACATTTCAATTTTCCTGGAAATCTGAGAAAATTTCAATTCAAAAGGGATCGTATCCGAATCTTGATTTTCTGCATTGGTTTTTCGTTTGCCGTTCACTAATTACAGGTCCGATTCCGATTCTGATTCCGATCCCAAGTTTACTTTATTATCACGATCATTATTCCATAGTTAATTAATAAGTATTTATGAAATCAGGATAATTCCCAAGTGATTTCTGACTGAATAATTCTTTAATCCGTATCTATTTCTGCAGAAATAAAAAGCGAAACTTTGTTTCTTTTACGCCTTTTCTATCGCGGGAAGTAGGAATAGAAAGGAAAAAAGAAGCTCAAGAAAGTAGCTTTACTTCAATCAAAATTGTAAAATTAAGTATGATGAAGTTGAAATAAACTTTCTTATCTCTTGCACTTTTTAATTCTGACAGTTCACCTCTTGAATAATTCTTTTTTTTTTTTTTTTCTGTGGTTCATTATTTGATTAACAGAGTACTTAATCATGCCAATTTATTTTGCATTTATAATTTATCAAATTTCTTCTTATATTGCATGAATTAATTTAGAGTTTTATTGGAAAATTTTTTTTATTGAGGGGAGCAGTTCAATAGAGAATTTTTTCTTTAACTTTTAGTTGGTTTAAAATTTTATAATTTGCTTGATTGATTTTTTATTTTCTGTCCTTTCAGGGTGTTGGGTATGCATGAATTGATGCACAAACTATTAATATTTTGTCAATAAATTGGTAATGCAATCCCCTAACACAAGTAATAATAAGAAAAAATTGAAACGTTCGAGATCACTTCGCCACGACATGCCTGCAACTGACACAACTGCTGCAAATGCTCTAGACAATTGCACTGTATTCCCTGTTGAAGAGATAGTGCAGAACCCTTTACCTGGTTATGGAGTGCCAACTTTGATTAGCTTTAGCCCTGATGGTAGTTTGATAGCATACTTGTTTAGTCCTGATCAGACATTGAATAGGAAGGTGTTTGTGTTTGATCCGATTAGCAGCAAGCATGAATTGTTTTTTAGTCCTCCAAATGGTGGACTTGATGAGAATAATTTGTCCGCTGAAGAAAAGTTGAGGAGGGAGAGATCGAGAGAGCGTGGGCTTGGTGTGACACGCTACGAATGGGTGAAGACAAGCCCAAGGAAAAAGAGAATTATGGTGCCTCTACCAACAGGAGTGCGTTCCCTAACATCTTACATTCATTTTCAGAAATATAATATACTTGTGTACTTGCTCAAATTAGATGCATGTGTTATACATGTAAACAAACTTATTACTGGATAAATATCTTGAATGGTGTCGTCATATTGCTGAATGGTGACATGTCACCTTAAGAGAGTTGGTAATGATATTGGTAAATTGGAGCAAGATTAATTGCCTACTATGGGTGAATTTGTGTTTTGGACATAATTTGGATACTGTTTTGATGATGTTATTAAAAGAACTAATTTTTTCGATTTATTGTAAATGCCTGGAAATCTTTTCGTACTACTTTTCTTTTACTTTTAAGGTCAGTGAATAATTTCTCATCCATTAATAATATTTTGCTGGGAAAATTCCTGTAGAAACTTAGTCCAATGATTATGCTTGACGGGAGAACTGCTCAACATATTCGTGTAAAATTCTATTGATTCTTGTAACCATTGGCTGTCCCAAGAGCCATGACTTGGCGTTACAACATGAGAAGCATTGTAATACATGTTCATTCATGGGTATACATTCACTTGATCCCTAATTTAGTGGATGTGTGTTAAAGCATCAATAAAAAAAAACTCTACATGGAAGTGAATAGTCCTAATATAAAGACCTCTACCTTTTGTGGTATAAACCTTGAACACTTATCTTTTGGTGGAGCACCAGCTAGTCTTTTTGCTGTAAACAAGAGAAAAGATGCTCTCAGTATTTCTAACTTAATTCATGGTACCATAATTCTTTATTTTAAGTTTTTTCAATATGCTTGAACATCTTTCTGTATGTATCTTGTGTAACAATGATGTTGCTTGATAAATTACACTTCATATGTTTTATTTCTTCTCATATAACAAGCTGCTGGTTTCGCATGTGGACAGATTTATGTTCAGGATCTCTCCGTAGAGTCAGATCTTAAGCTCCCAAGTGCGTCATGCTCACCAATTATTGATCCACATGTCTCCCCAGATGGCACCATGCTTTCTTATGTGAAAGATAATGAACTGCATGTGTTAAACCTTATGTACAATGTGTCAAAGCAGTTGACATCTGGTGCCAATGGAAATGTGATTGTAAGCATTAGGTTTCATTTCTTTACTGGCTTCAATTTTCCATACCGTTCATTTTGTGTTAGATAAGTTACTGTAACAAATACAAATTGTGCAATGTGCATATTGTAATTCAGTTATTGCACTTCATACTTTTTCTTTTCCTATAGATCTGTCCTATAATCTCTTCTTAATGTTCAAATAATTTCATGTCAGTCCACTCAGAAGCACAAAAAATTTGAAATTAAAAAAAAAAAAAAATTTATCATCTTTTGATTTGATATATAGTCCCGAATGCTGGTCCATTTCATATTGAACAATTACGAAAATTTATAGTGTAGGCTACTTATTTGCAATAATGGAATCTGCATGTCGGCCTTCTTCATTCAATAAAAAAACATCGATACATTTCTTTTGATCTTTGTGACTTTAAATGTAACACAGGTCTCTGGATGAGATTTACAACTCTGAACACATCCAAATTCTCAAAAAGAGATGATTCAATTTATGTAATTCCAGATTTTCCATTTCTTCGTGTGATTTTGTTTATAATATCAAAAAGAAAACATGTAAATCTTTGTGTTTCAACTTTGAATTGAGTGATACTGCCTCTGAATGTGGAAAGTGAACCCTGATCTGAAATTTTAAATGAATTATGTTAAACTTGGGAGAAATATCGTTCATGGAGTGCTTACCAGTTATAAAAGACAAATGAGAGAAAAAGTGTAGAATTGAAGAAAGGAAGGATGAGGAAAAGGATAAGTGCAAGAGGGAAGCATAGGATCTTTTTAAAGGAAAAGCAATAGATAAGTGCAAGAGGGAAGCATATGCTGATAGCATAGGATTTTTGTAAAGGAAAAGCAATACTTCAGTTTACCCATCAATTGCACGATCGTCCCTGTCTCTGTTTATCTTAAAAACATGCCTAACTTATTTTATTAATTGATCATACCTGCCTCTGTGGATCATTTTTTTCATGCTTTCCTTGCGTCTCATTTTGACTGAAAACTTTTGAACATTGGAATGGCTGGTGCATTTATTAATTGATCGTAAACCTGATTATTCTTTGTTCTTTTTTTTTTTTCAGACACATGGTCTTTCCGAGTACATAGCCCAGGTGAGGTTATAGTTCAAACTCTTTTTCATTACAAATTTATGTATTTATGAAATGTTGTATGAAGCAATCACTTCTTTCCACAGTACAAGAAACTTAATGAATTTGCTAGCTGAAGAATACTTATATTTACTGGCTGTAGGAGGAGATGGAACGTAAAAACGGCTACTGGTGGTCTCTAGACAGCAAATTTATTGCATTTACAGAGGTTAATTATTCTGAGATACCTCCTTTTAGGATTATGCACCAAGGGAAAAGTTTTGTTGGTTCAGAGGCACAGGAAGATCATTCTTACCCTTTTGTGGGTGGTCCAAATGTGAAAGTTCGATTGGGTGTTGTTTCAGCTACAGGAGGTCCGGTGACTTGGATGGATCTTCTGTGCGGAGGAAGAGGCCAGGCAAACAATGAGGAATACTTGGCGAGAGTCTGTTGGATGCATGGGAATATTCTTACTGCTCAGGTTTTGAACAGGTCACATTCTAAACTAAAGATCCTAAAGTTTGATATCAAATCAGGCCAGAGAAAAATAATCTTGGAAGAAGAACATGAAACTTGGATCAATCTGCATGATTGCTTCACCCCTTTGGACAAAGTGAACATTAGATCTCCTGGAGGGTTTATTTGGTCTAGTGAGAAAACAGGATTCAGACATCTATATTTACACAACTCGAATGGACAGTGCTTGAGTCCTATAACTCAAGGTGACTGGATGGTTGAGCAAGTTGTAGGAGTAAACGATGCTGTTGGCTTTGTTTATTTCACTGGGACTTTAGATGGCCCTTTGGAATGTCATCTTTATCGTGCCAATTTATACCCAGACCCAGGTAATCCCTTGCAGGTTCCCTTTAGATTGACACATGGAAAGGGAAAACATGTTGTTGTACTTGACCATCAGATGCAGAGATTTGTGGATATTTATGATTCCTTGGGTTCACCGCCCAAAGTTACTATGCACTCATTGTCTGATGGAAGCTTGATTATGCCTCTTTTTGAGCAGCCGCTCAGCATTCCAAGATTTAAAAAGCTCCAACTTCAGCCACCAGATGTCATTCAAGTTGAGGCAAAGGACGGGACGACTCTTTATGGAGCATTATACAAACCTGATCCGGCAAGATTTGGACCTCCACCTTATAAAACAATGATTCAAGTGTATGGTGGTCCCAGCGTGCAACTTGTCTGTGATTCTTGGATAAACACAGTCGACATGAGAGCTCAGTATTTGAGAAGTAAAGGCATATTAGTATGGAAGGTTAGTTTTGTTGATAAAATCCTAATTGAACCTTCTTTTTACTTAAATCTCATGTTATGCTTTTCCTTCTCTAAGTCTATAGTTGGTGGACAAGTTCCCAGGCATGCCTTGCTTGACCACCACTCACGTTTATTGGTCATTCTTGGTGGCACCAGTAGGGATGTCAGTGCAGCCCCTCAGCCCCACCTGTGAAATTTCGAGGGCTTTAGCTACCAAGGTTAAAAAAATTGTAACAGTCCTGACGGCTAGAACTTGTATAGCATGGAAATAATAAGAAAGGAAATGAAGCTAACATTTTTTAATATATTGTCCACTTTTGTCTGATTCTCGATACTAAACTTGCACTTGTGAAATGTTGGAGCGGACCATTCTAATCTTTTTCTCGAAGTAATGTTATTTACTATTTCATTCAATTACGTTTAAAGGAAATATGGTGAAGTAGAAAAAGGACTCACTCCTTCTTGCTGCTATGCCATCTACAGATGGATAACAGAGGAACTGCTCGACGTGGACTCAAGTTTGAAGGTGCACTTAAGTACAACTGCGGCCAGATTGATGCTGAGGATCAATTAACTGGAGCCGAATGGCTCATTAAACAGGATTTAGCTAAACATGGCCACATTGGATTGTATGGATGGAGCTATGGTGGATATCTCTCAGCTATGACCCTGGCAAAGTTTCCCGAGGTTTTCAAATGTTCGGTTTCAGGTGCTCCAGTCACATCATGGGATGGGTACGACACCTTCTACACTGAAAAATATATGGGTATGCCAAGTGAAAATCCATCAGGTTATTTGCAAAGTTCTGTGATGCATCATGTGGACAATATGAAAGGGAAGTTGTTGCTTGTACACGGAATGATTGATGAAAATGTGCACTTTAGGCACACTACTCGGCTCGTGAATGCACTAGTGGCAGCTGGGAAGCCTTACGAATTGTTGATTTTCCCGGATGAGCGACACATTCCTCGACGACTTCGAGACCGAATGTACATGGAGGAGAGGATTTGGGAATTTATTGAGAGGAGTTTGTAGATTACACCATGCATTTCTGTTGTTTGTCAAGTTTTAGGAGATATTTGGACCGCGGAAATTTTTGGTTATCAATTTTTGATTTGGTAGTCCTCTTGTTTTTTGTTCCAACTCACTGTAACATTAAAATGCACCTAGTATGCAAACTTTCTTGATTTGTGTACTTTCTCAATGTAATAAAACCTTACTGGGTGTATAGTGTTGAAGAGCAATAATTCAAATGTGTACCTTGTTAGCCTTTGCAGTTTAGTTTTGCTGCTGTTTGCAATCATGCAACTGAAGATGTCATGTTTTTGTACATTGTGCAGATTTGGTAAGGTAAACTCAAGTATCAATAAAATAGCATAATCAAGACACCATATCTGAACTCAAATTTTAATTTAAATTAATATTTTGATGGAGTTTGCCAAAGTCAAAACACACAAAAATATTATTAACACTTTGATTGAAGTTTTTATACTTCGAAAACAAGTAATTAAACCCTATTAATCTTGACACTGGAAAACCAAGTTCTATTTATTCAAAATATATATACCATATGAAGAAATTATATGTTCTATAGCATCATCCATGCAGCTTAAGTTGACAGCCCTGCCAAGAAAGCCACCCCAGTACCAGGCAACCAAGCTGATCCGTAAATAAATTGTCCTACTGTGAATCGACTGGCCTCGACTTTGGAAGTGATTACGTGATACCCTGGCCATTTCACGCGCTGCCCGACTCCAGCACCGGGACCATTGTTTTGGTACTCTCCATAGTACAGTGTGTCTAGTGCAAATGCTCCATTCCACTCAAGCCATCCCCTAGGGTGAATATGATCGCCCAAGTAGGACAACATGTAGACGGTCCGTGAGTACAATTTCCATGGCCGGCCTAAGTACGTGGGATACGCCCCCTTTTCTTTCTCGAGATCAGGTTCTGCTATGATTTTGCAGGCATGGATGGAAATGCCTGTGTTTTGGTTAGGGTCCTTTCGATTTTGAGCTGTGATTGTGTTCTTTTGAGAAGGAAGAGGCTTGCGGGCATGAATGGTGCAGCTCTGGAACACGACTGCAGCATTGCCAAATATAAAGTCCACCGTACCATATACATCACACTCACGATAGAATTGTCTTTGTGAATGCACATATAAGGTATCTTGATATCCAACAATATTGCATCTGTAAACCACCGCGTGATCCGCCCCAACACGTAGCGCCACTGCTTGATGCTTGCTCGGCCCAGCATAGTTTTCAAATGTCATGTCTTTCACAATGAATCCAGCACCAGTCGCGGCTGAGAAAAATAAAAAATGCTCAAGAATTTGCCTAATTAATACCCTCCAGGCACATTTGGAGCAGTATTAGACGACAATGACAAACTTACTTAGTCCGTCAATCATTTTTCAGTTCAACGTACCAAATATGATATCTTTGTATGCAAATAATAAGAAAATACAACATAGTTAATCTACAGTTGATTTCGGCAAAAATTAAAGTGAAGACATAAATTTATACAAATCAAGAAAAAATAATTGTAGATTCAATTTGTAGTTCGTTGAAAAAGGGTACTAAAAATAAGACACTTATGGCCCACCAATAATGTGATCTCCTTTATATTATAGCCACCTATTTAAAGGATCTCCCTATCCAATATTGTAGAATTAAAATAAGAGAATCACGACACCTATAGTTTTTCAATGTGGATAAGAGGTACAACACTTCGCTAAGTTTGACTTTTAAATTCATTTAAAATTACATAATCTTTTAATAAAATAATTTTGTACGTAAACCTAAAACTATTTTTCTATTTTTAGTTTTAGTAAGAAGAATTGAACGTGATAATTCATTGTACCTCGTATTGCTCCAGCAGGGTCTGGACCTAAAAGAAACAACTTGTACAAATATGGGGCTAAAAGGAAAGGGAGAGAGGCTAGCAGTTTGATTGAAATCAAAGGGCAGTTCAATCAATTCAAAGCCCTTTGCACGGTGTAGTAGTAGTTGGAGGAGTTTTGCTAAAGTGCCATCCCCTTTGACATAGGGGATGACACTTTGGTCAAGTGGCGTCCCCCAAATGGCACACTGGCATTATCCTAGTTGGAGATAGACTAGAATCTAAGCGAAAAAAGTAGGTAATGACCTCTTATTTGTACATATTCTTCATCTTACAATGACCAAAATGCCCTTGTATACAACCACAAAAAATAACATAACAATATGGAAATAGTAAGATAAAAAGTAAATAAAAAGGTTGGAAGGGATAGAAAAGTAGTTTCACCGAATGATGCGGTGTGGAATGTAGTCGTCTTATCTTGGACACTTCTTCCACCAGTAATGACTGTTTGGCCCTTTCCGTCGCCTATAAACATTATATTCGTCTTCTTCCTTCCCACCTTCAAATCTCTTTCCTCATACCTAAATGAAGAGAAATGTTTACTACTCTTACCTTCAAAAAGTATTCCTCCAATCCAAAAATTGACATTCACGTGTCTATATATAGTAATTAAGAAATTGAACTAAATCGTGCATATTTGATACGTAATACTAAATAAAATTAAAAAATATTAATATTAAAAAAATCAAAAATTAATCTCGACCAATACTATGATGCATGAATGTCAGTGCAAAGTTTAAAATGAAGCCAATATGCCCTTGACAACTTTGTAAAAGTAGACAAATGACATAGACACGAAAGTCAATTTTTTTTAAAATAAAAAAGTTCTACTTTTCACTTTTTAGCCACACGTGAACTTACTTTCCTGCCTTCACGTAGATTATGAATCGGCGATTACTGTGCTCCGGCGCCTTCTTAATCGCCTCGGCGATCGTCTTGTACGTACCATTGCCGTCTTTAGACACGATTATATCAGCCCGAATTGTCGGCGCCGGCATATCGAGTAGCCTTCGATCTCTCCTAGATAACCATTTTGGAAACTTCCCATATTCTTCATTGTCATAATTCAGTAATCGCCGCCGCTTGTTCTGTATCGGAACGCCAGCGAAATCGTCGCTTCCACCGGCGGCGGTGAAAATCGCCAGACAGTTGCTCACAAGCTCTGATAAATCCTTTAATCTGTCTGACATTTGGTTTTTTACGTACCCGTTTAATTGGTCGAATCCATCACTACAAGTGTCCTGGTTGGTCATGGAGGCGCTTAGCCACGTCATGATATCCTGAGTCGACCCGCCGAAGGAGGTGAGTGAACGAGATAGAAGATCGACCGAGTCATCGAGGAGCTCCATACAGTCCTCGTACGCAGAACGGACAAGCAAGTCCATGTTCAGATTACTGATTTCAGAGGCTGCATAGAGGGCCCGGCCGAAGTGCTGCAGTGTCATATTCACCGAAATGTGGACGAGATCCTTGTCGGAGGCGGCGAGAGCTCCGGGGAAGTCGACAAGCGAGTTTACACAGAGGGATTGGTACCTGTCAAAATTATGCATGTGTTAGACTTTTAATTAAAGAAGTAAACCCGACCGGCAATTGGCCGCTTTTAGATGAGATGATCAATAGTACCGTGTTCGGCCGCAGGCTCGGGATATGGCTTGGGAGGGCCGCCTTTGAAACCGAGTCTCGGCCGAGCCTGCAGTTTTTCGAAGTCCCACTACTACTGCAGCAGAAATGGCGGAAGCTACAATGAGAATCGACGCCACAATCAGAAGAAATTTGAGTCTGCATTTTCTTGTGTGTGAATTGGATTCATCTGATAGGCTACTTCTTGACGAGCCACCGGGGTCGGTTAATCCGAGTCTGCCGTAGTTCATTGTTGTTTGCTAGAGAGAGAAAGGAGAATGACTAATGTGAATCTTTGGTTGAAAAGGTGAATATATACTAAGCTTAGAACATGGAGAATATATACATGGATGGTGGACGAATGTTGGGTTTCCTATTGTCAAGCACTGAAGAGTAGTCCTTGCTACATTCGATAGCACAAGGTCGTCAACAGATAAGTGTATGATTTATATTACTGAAAAGTGCACTAATAATATGATCATATGTAGTTATTGTCTAACATTTTATTCATAAGCGTGCATGTGTGCTAGTTGCTTCTTCTGGATTATCGACCTAAGAAAGGGGAGGAGTAGGTTGCCCTAGAGCGCGGAACCTCAAGACCAAACTTGCAGTCCGTGATATATTGGGCTGGGGGTTAGAGTGGACTTGATGTGTAAAGTTTAATTATACTATTTAATTTCGTGATTGCAGATTGACGTAATATTTTCTTATTTAAGTACATTGGAGCATTCTTTGAATCGGGTGAAATCAATAATGGGCTATTGAAAAAAAGGAATCCGCACTTGATCATAAAGTATTCGAATTTGTAGTTTGTTGTTCAAGAATTCTTGTTCGGACGAATCATACTATATATATACAAAGTTTTGATCTAAAAGTGTGTTAGGATACTTGTGGATCACCCAAAATGCATGGATATGCTTATAAACAAGAAACAAACATAGTTAAGATTTCAACTCTTCGTTGTTTTAGGGACAAGTGAGCGTATGTCTTGCATTGAACATGAACCACTCTAAGTCGTGTATTTTGGTACAAAATTAGGCATTTAATTTCTAACCAACTCGAGGGTGGGCGGGTTGGGGGTTGGTGTAAAGTCGATATCGAGGGTATTAGCTGGCCTCTACTTAGAGAGCATTTGGGATTTTGATATTGGAGAGCATTATGTAGATTCTCGGCGCGAAGTGTGTTCTTTTCAGTTTCTTGAACTTTTCCTTTTGTTTTCTTCTTTGGGACCTGATATTTTTTATTTTTTATTTCCTAATCCTCAGGAAATTTGTATGGACTCCAAAATTAAAGTTTAATTCTGGAATCTTATTGGATTGTTCGTTTGAAAATAAGAAATTATTTTTTTATTGAGTGAGTGCAAAACTTGGGACCAAAAGATAATTATTCATGTTTAGTCTAGATTAAAATCGGATTAAAATTTCAATTTAAAGTTAACAATTTATTTTAATTACATATTTTACGAGACTCACAATTATTTATTCATATATTTCATCTATTTTTATTAAAATTTATTAAAAATTTGATTTTAATATATCCAAACAGGGGCTTACATTTTACTTATTTTATTTGTGGAAACAAACCCTGTTTTAAAAATGTTAAAACTATCCTTAAATTTTAGTGCCGACTATATGTTTATGTTACCTGTGTGTGCACAATGTTGAGATTAATTATTAAGTAATTTTTAGTGGAAATTATATAACTACTAGTGCACCAACCGGTCATTGTCATTTGGTTAGGACGATTCCATCTTCAAAATCTACGATCGATGATTAGAGTTATTGGTTGGTAATATTGCGATTGAATGACCTAAGCTCGGGCGTGATTTGGTTTGGGTCGGTGTCGACCCCAACTCGAAACCAAAATCAATTAGTCGGTTTGGGTGAATTTCAATCCAAATCGACTCAATCTAGCTCTTAACCCAAATCAAATCGATTTGGTTTGGGTTGGTTTTGTTCAGTTAGTCGATTTGAACTTTTGTCTAAATTGAATTTTTTTTTCAAAATTCTTTTCTCGAGTTTTGGACTCACTTAGAGTACATATAACTTTATTTTTGACTTATACGACTTTTTAATTCAAATTACAACATCTAGCAACTAAAAACAGCATTGAAATTTCAGTTTTCAAAGAATGAAAATCATCATCTCAACCTACATTTTCACAACATATAAATTGTAATTAACGAATCAGAACATAACATGTAATTAAACGATTCAATATTGTAATTAAACATAACCATAGGTCCATAATCATTATATCAACCTGCATTTTCAGAAGGCCTACTAGTCAAAAAGAAGACAACGTTTATAAATGATATAAAATAATATCAATGTTTCCTTGAAAGCTTCCTCATAAAACAAAGTTTTTATATAGTATGCAACAAAACTACTAAAAGAGGCCGCTTAAACACATTCACTTTCGGTAGAACTTCTTTAAGCTTTTGATTTTGATTTTGATTTTGATTTTGACTTTTTTTTTTGTTTTTAAAAAAAATGGAAACATATGTAAGTGGGTTGGGTCCATGGTTTTGTTTAAAATAAAATCAAACCATACGAGTTAACTACATCAAACCGTCGGTTCGAGCAATGGTCAAATTTTCAATTTTTTTGCCTATGCCTAGAATGATCTATACTGATTTAAGGTTGACTATATGTTCGATTCATTGTTAATTCTATGAAACTTAGATGGATACTTCAAGATCTTAAATTTCAATTTGAAGTTTCAATTTCCTAAAATTTTGGGTCATGGCATTTTTGGTCGGTGTCGAACTTGGGAGACAAATGCTAAAAAAAACAGGGTATGTGATATGTTAGTACTTTTTCTAATTCCTAAAATGTTACATATGCAATTTTATATTCGAACACCTTATAGTTTTGTTCTCATTTCTCACCATAAATGGATACATTCAAAATCATTCTAACTTCTCTTTAACCACTTTTAATTACATTTTTTTTTTTGTGTGCGCCCGTGAACAATCACACATAGAACCCATTTGGCAATGCTTTTGAAAAGTTGAAAATTGCATCTCAAACTAAAAAATTGCTTTTGAACTTGTTTGTATAATCTTCGAAAAGTTCTTTGTCTAATTAAAATAGATTTTCGAGGAAATTAACCTAAGATAATTTCCTGAAAAAGCTCTTCGACAAAAAGTAGAACCTCTATCAAACAAGTACTTGATAAATAATTAAACACACTCACAAACACTAAGTTCTTATAATTTTTTTTTTCTTAAAATTTAATTTTCTTTTTCAGTCGTGAATCATGAACTTGGGGTGTGATCGGAAATATAAATAAGAAAAATCGATATTGCTAGAATGAATAAGAAATAATATGAGGAATACGAGTAGAAAACGTTTAACTCTGTCGAAACATGTATTACGAAAGAAACAATTAGTGTGGCATGCACGAGAACCCAAAATGGAAACATATGCAATGAGCCTAAAAATTTCTCTCTTACTTTGCAAGTACATTTTTTTGTCAACCTAATTCTGATTGAAGCTCCATGCAAACTTTTACTCGTAATTTTAAATTTACTTTGTTAAAAAGTAAATTGGAAGACAATCAAATATGAGTTAAAATAACTTGCGTTCAATACATTGAAGTGATTTTTTTTTTTTTGGTTTTTCCTTTTACTTTCTGTAGAAAAAACTTTTGAAAGAAGTTCCCTTAATTTTTATTTGAAAATTAATTTTTAAAAATATTTTCTATTTCAAAAATACTTTTAGAGGAAGTCATATTATACCAACTTATCTAAAAGCTCTAACTAACTAGCAAAAATGGTTTCATAAAATTAGTCAAACATGTTCAAAAGTTGCTTTTAAGTCTTAAAGGCTCATTTTAACTTGTCAAAAATCATGCCAAACACGTCCTAAATATTTTAAAATAAAAGAGTCGATATAATTTGGAACGGTAGAATTTTAATCACATATTTTATGGGATCTACAACTTTTTAACCACACATTTCATCAACTTACCAAACTGAGCTAAAGTGTCACACGATAGATCTTAGCGGCCTACGTTGTGCACAATCCTGCATGACAAAAAAAAATTGGCAACAAAAATATCTCGATGTGGCTCCCGAAAATAGAAGCTGACGGGAAATCAAACACACAAGAAAAAAGCTAGTTTAACCAAACATGGTAGAAGAATGAATTAGTGCACCACTCGAACCTAGCTTCAAAAGGAAAAATGGGCATAGTTGCTTTCGCAACTAACTGAATTAAGACTTTTATATTATGGTTTTTCTTAAAATAAACTGAGTTTGGTCGAAAAGTTTTGAATAGAAGTATAATTTAAGGTTGGCAAACCCATAATGCATCTAGAGAGACCGGTTGTGATGGGCTTAACTCTTAAGAACCGTGATCTTGATCCAAGCCTCAATATCGACTTTTTGTTTAAGATCAAAATTAATAATTTTTCATTCGGAAGTTTTTTCCATATAAAGAATATAGCACTTTAGTAGAAAGGGATACTATCAATAAAATTATCTTTATACATTTTGGAATTAAAAAAAATCTCTTCATTCTTCTTTCCTTGAAAAGGTGATCTAGAAATAAAGGAGTAATTTTCCCGTCATAGGGTCAAGGCAGCAATGATTAGTTTGCGCCAAGACTCCACCCCCTCGAGAGTAAGATCTCGGCCATGATAGAGCTAGGAGCAAACTTATACTTTCCTTGGATTTGCCTCTTCTCAACACCTAAATAAATAAAATACAGACATACTGAAAAGACGCAACCGAGTCTCTTCAAGAAAACTTTGCTTGATACGTGCTCTCTAATATCTTGGACAATGCTCAAACCACGAAAGTGTGGAGTTCCACCCCCTCATCTCATGCTAAGTCACAAGTAATGTCTCGGAAAGCACAAATTAACCACATGCAACTAAACTTGCATGTTTTCTAGCTAGCCAAATACCTCAATATACTGTACTATTATGTGTAGGTCCTCGTACACATGCGGGTCTCTCTCATCTAACAGAAACTAATTGAGCTCCATTGGCTTTAGCATGCGGGTCTCTCTCTTCCCCCCACCCCCGGCCGAAAAATTAACATAAAGGAAAAATGTAAAAGAAATGTAATTAAGGGACCAATTTGGATATTAAAAATTATAATCAAGTGTACGACTTGAAAAAGATGTTAATTAGTAAATGCAAAGTGGTCCAAAATAAAAATAAAATAAATGAACCTTTCAAATAATTCAAATATTAGATGATTTTAAATTAATGAAAACTTAAGGGGGACTGATTTATGCAAAAATGATAGGCATTCCGACAATGAATCAAATGAGCACGTTCACGCGTATTACCCTTAGCCAATAATATGACACATCATTTTTGCTTATGGGTCCGTCCGTCCGTACTAATTATTATTTAGTCATTATCATCTTAATTGTGTAACACATTGAGGCCATATGGGTAGTACTTACAAGAGATGGGATGCCAATTAATTTTGAATAAAGCTGAACAAACAGGGTCAAAGAAAGGGATTTTGTTCAGGGAATGAAGTGGTAGGTGTTGATTGACAGTTTTTTCTTTTAAGTTTTTTTTTCTAACTGCGAATGAGAAAATGCCAACTGTATCTGTTTATAAATCTCCATCATTGAATATGTTCCTATAGCATAATTGATTAATTTTCCATTCTTTCAAGATCATCTCTAACAAATTATTCTTGTTAGGAATACTCGATTCGCGTATACGGTTCATGAGACCGAATGAAAAATAGAATGTAGAACATTGTTAGGAATAAATTGATTCACAATCTCCTACGGTTAGCGGTGTCACAATTTTTTATTTTTTATTTATTTTTTTTAAATCACCATCTCAGGACCTTTATTATGCATGTGATGCGTTGGGTCAAATGTTTTCCTCCTTAATTTACGTTTCATTTTTACGATACTCCACTCTCGATGTGATTTAAATATAAAATTTGAAGATCTTTCACATAATTTTTTTTTTTTAATCTAATCTAGTTTAACGCACTAAATCAGACCAAAACTCTACAAAAATGGAGCTTTCTTGTGGGCACGATCTAGATAATCAATTGATCGACATGCACCAAAATAAAACAAAATGAGATTATCATCATTATTAATTTCACTCCCACTCCACCCACCCACCCACCCACCCTAACCCCTACCCCACTTGGACTCATTTTGTATGTTATTACATTAGTCAACACAAACAGTTGTGTTGATAGATTAGATGAATAATTAACTCTTTCATGTGGCTTTGTTCATGACTTTATTATATGCCTTAGGTTACAACATAGACAACCTAACTACCATATTATTTCATATTCATTACGCTTTTACCGTTTAAACTACACCGTCCAATCATATCTATCCTTTACGAAATATAGATAAAAAGTAGCCTAGTTGTGTGCACTCCCACGAATCGTAGGCCTCCATGTCATGAATTTTAATGAGACGGTTTTGAATCAAGGATTTTTTTCCATTTGAATTTTCGAAATAGTGTAACATGTATACAATAATTGCATTTTGATTTATGCTTGTTCTATAAAATTCGTGATCAAATGTTATAGGCTTGTTCGGTCATAGATTTATTGTGGAACGGTCTTTGAATCAAGGGTTTTATCCATCATTGAAGTGTAAAATAATGTGTTTCGAATAATTGTCTTTCTATTTAGGCATGTTCTACCAAAGTCGAGATTCATTGAATTGTTTATGGTGTAGGCTTGTAAGTCATAAATTTTTGATGGGACGGCCTTTCGAATCAAGGGTTTTATCTATCTTTAATGTGTAAAAGGTAGTTGCCTTTTGATTCAAAGTTTTTGGTTCTTTGAATTTTATTAACCAATGAATAGTCTTTGAATGGTCTTTGAATTAAGGGTTTATTCTTCATTTTCTTTTCAAAGTTACAAAGACACATCTCAAATAAATCGAGTAATTGTTTTAACTAGACATTTTCTAAGAAAATTGAGATATTTTGAATGGTTCGTTGGAAGGAATAATAATTTATTCCAAATAAATAGAACTAAAAACAAAAAATGACAAACTATTCCAATTTCAAAATTTCCCTGAATCATGTGTGTGTGAATTTTTCTCAATTCTAACCTAATATATATGTTTTATTGGACGTTAGATAGGATCGTACCTCTATCTCTCTTCGATCTTTGAAATCGCTACTGCTATTCGAAATTATTCATGCCACTTGCAGCATCAAAAATGAAAAGAATATACTTACCTTTAGTAATAACGATCATTAAATTGTTTATATATATATTCTAAACATATCGTCATTCTTATCTCCAATAATTGAATTAAAAAGACATTAGCTAAATCTACAATTTCTTTAAGCAAACTATTTCAATCGTTTTCGTGTACAAAAACGTCACCATTTTGTGGACCTTTTGTGCGAAAAAGTGATGGCTTAATAGTTTTAACAATGTTAAGTGATTGCAACTTAAGAACCTTCCTTAGTCACATCATATGGCATGTGATTATGTAAATTACAACCTAACGACTTAAAATAGTACTTTTATAAGTAGTATATTATCTCTTTGTGTTGAAAAGAAAAAGGAAAAAGAAAACAATATTCAATTAGAAGATTTCTAATAATGAGTTTTTGTGTTCTTTAATTTCTAAGACTAAAAGTAGATTCCTTTTATGGGTTTTAGAGCATTTTTGTACTGATCATTTGTATGTATATGTAAGATGATTCAATTGAATTTCGAGGATTTGACCATCAAATATTCATTGAATTATTAGAATACCAAATGATTGAAAAAATTGAAAAAATCCCAAATTTTCATTAATAAACAATCAAATTTCAATGAACCCTGTTCTAACTTTAAAATGAAAATAAGAAGTCCTAAGTTATTGTTGTTGTAAGTAAAATATATTTCATATTTTTACTTATTATTTATTCATTGGCTTATTTAAATTAGAATGATTTTTAAATATCAAAAACCTGTTAAAAAAAGTGTACAATTGGTTTCAATCCAAACATGTAAGCCAACAGCGAAACAAATTTCTTGACTAAGGATTTTAAGGTTTGTATGCCCTAAAAAAGATGTAATATGTACATTCCATATAACAGCATATACATAAATATATATTTACCTTATTGAATTGGTTTTATTGGTCAAATAATTAAAAGAAGGAATCATTGTTTTAATAAATCAAAACTTTCTTTAATTTAATTATTGATCATATCAAACTGATTTGATGGGTCAAATAACTAAAAAAAGGAAAGATTGTTTTAACAAATTAAAACGTTTCTTAATTTAATTATTGACCATATTAAACATATTCTATGTTATTCTTACCGTACAAAACTTCCATATTTTAGTAAGACACGTTCGTGTCTTGGAGGAGTGTCTACATAAGTAGAAAAACGATTAAGGGACGAACAAATACTTTGAAAAAAATCTGTCTGAGTTCGAAGAACCTGAAACGAGCAGATTAGTGGGTGACTACTGATTATAATAATTTTAGTTGGAATTCTAAAGCCTTAAATATTATTTTCTCATTTAAAGATGCTAATCAATTTCATTTGATTTTTACATGCAAGTGGCTAAAGAGGCGTGAGATATATTGCAAGTTACTCATGAAGGAACCTCGATTGTGAAGTTTTCTAAACTCCAAATGTTGGCACATGAATTTGAGCAACTAACAATGGGATATGATGAGCACTTTAAAGACTTCTATGTCAAACAATGACATCACCAACTCGGCCTACACCTTGGGAAATAAATACTCTGAATGTAAAATTGTGAAAAAGATCCTAAATTTATTGCTTGATAGGTTCGACTCCAAGGTAACTGCTATTGAGGAAAGCAAAGATATAGAAAACGTGAAAGACCAAGAATTGGTAGGATCCTTGATGACCTATGAACTATATCTTTACATAATGAAGAAGAAAAAAAGATCGGGAATATCTTTAAAAGCCAAGGAGATAGAAATAGAGAAAGAAGATGATGAAATTGAGAATGATGGCCAAATGGCCATGCTCACTAAACAATTAAGAAATTTCTAATGGACAATCAGAAAGGAAGAACAAGACCTCAACCACCATTAAAGAATAAATTTTTTTACAATTCAAAGCAAAATCCAACTACAACTATGGAGAGAACTCAAGTTCATATCAAATGCTTTGAGTGTGAAGGATATGGACATATTGCTTCTGAATGTGCTAATACACTGAAAAAGTCTTGTTCAAAGAAAGTAATGAATATAACTTGGAGTAAAGAAGATGAAAGAGAATCAGACTTAGATGAGGAGGAAAAAACTGACGACAATCAGGTAACTTCTCTAACTGTTAACCTTCAGTCTGATGCTAATACGTCACAACTTTCGCCTACGGGTCAGAACCTACTAAATACAGACATCGCTGAAACTATTAATGTATGTTCAGAATGTAGCATCTTGAAAGAAATTTTGGCAAGTGAACAAGAAAGAAATATCAATCTTCATGCCAAGATAGTGTTCGTTGAAAAAGAAAGAGTTGTAATTGTTGTTGAAAATGAAACCCTCACCAAATGATTAGCAAATGAAAAAAAAAAATCAAATCTTGGAATTCCTGGCTGAATTAGACCACACCAAAGAGAGAGTTAGACAGTTGACCATCAGATCTAGCCATCTAAATGAAGTTCTCAACTATGGAAGAACCACAAACATCAAAGAGGTAACTTGCTTGCTAACACCTTAAAGCAAAATCCTAAGGCTAGAATAAGGCAAGTTTGGGTATGAAAAAGTGACCTTAGTTGCTATGTTGTTAATGTTGCTTATAAATTTATTGTATCTAACTCTTGGTACTTTGATAGTGGATGTTCCAACACATGACTGGTAATCGTTGTATGTTAATTAATTTTAAAAGTCACGCAGGTAGTCTGGTTATTATAGGGAATGGGGCTAAAAGTAAAATTGAAGGGATTGGTACCATTGTAATTGATGGACTCCTTATTTTAAATGATGTTTTATTTGTTACTGATTTGATACAAACTTGATTAGTGTAGTTCAACTCTGTGATGATAATTTTATGGTCATGTTTACAAAGAATTCCTGCAAAGTGCTAAAAAATGATGGTAGTTGTGTCTTACGTGGTGCTAGGTCTAGGGATAATTGTTATCTGCTTGAATATGATATTACCATTATATTTCAAAAGGTGACTCTACAAATTTGTGGAACAAACGATTAGGACACTTGAACTATACAGATTTGGTCAGTTTACTAAACTAAATGCAGTAAGAGGAGTTCCGAAGCTCACAGAAAAATCATAAACTTTGTGTGGTTCATGCCGAAAGATAAATAAACTAGAATTTCAAATAAACAAGATCAGTTTCTTGCTACCTTTCATTGTCTTAAATTGCTACATATGGACTTGGTAAGGCCAACTCAAACTGAAAGCATCGGTGCTAAGAGGTATATTTATGTGGTTATTGATGATTTCTCTAGGTACATTTGGGTAGACTTCTTAAAAGAGAAATCTAATGTTTTTAAAATATTCACATTTTCATATAAAAAATTGACCACTGAAAAACAGTTTAAGGAAAATAAAATTGTAAGAAGTAAGAGTGATCGTGGTAAGGAATTTAAAAATGTTAGTTTTTCTAGATTATGTGAATGGTATGGTATTTCTCATGAGTTTTCTGCTTCAAAAATATCTGAATAAAATGGTGTGCTGGAAAGGAAGAACGGGTCTTTAGAAGAGATGGCTAGAGTGATGTTGAACAGTAAGAAATTACCTATTAAATTGTGGGCTGAAGTTGTTAATAATGCATGTTATATTCTAATACGTGTGTCTTTGAGAACAGGTACTTTGCAAACACCATATGAGATCTGGAAAAGAAAGAAACCAAACCTCAAGTATTTCCTCACATCTGGAAGCGAGTTCTATATAATAAATGATATGGAACACTTGGAAAAGTTTGATTCTAAAAGCGAAGAAGGAGTATTCATTGGCTATTCTGAAAATAGTTGAGTGTATAAGATCTACAACATGGGGACTCAAAACATTATTAAGTCTATTAATATTAAAATTGATAATACCGATGACTTTTCTTCTTATCTACAAGAACTAGACATTTATAATATGGGAAAATAGATTAAAGATGATCAAAACATTCTAGAAAATTGTGCGATAGATTTGAGGGGTAACATTCAAACAAAATTGCCAGTACCAAGTTATGAGGACCTTGCGCCCGATACAGAGGTGTTGACAAACAGCCTCCTACTTGGATACAAAAGACTCATCTAGTAGATAACATTCTTTCAGACATAGAAAATGGAATAATGACTAGAAGGAAACTTGTCACAAAACTTGGAAATATGTGTTATACATCACATATTGAGCCCAAAAATGTTGACTCAACTAGAATCATGGACGATAAAAAAAGCACATCTGGAGATATCTCTACATGGATAATAATCTCATCTCTTTGCTAAGTGGTAAATAAGACTCTATTACTATATTTTGTGATAATATTAGTGCGATTAATATCTCTAAGATTCATGTTCAACATTCTAAAACTAAGCATGAGATATTAGGCATCACTTCATCAGGGACTTAGTTGAAATGAATGTGATTGTCTTAAAATACATAAATACTGAAGGACAACTAGCTGATTTTCTTATCAAGTCTTTAGATATTGTTAGATTTGAAACTGTAAGATTCATGTTCAACATTCTAAAACTAAGCAGGAGATATTAGGCATCACTTCATCAGGGACTTAGTTGAAATGAATGTAATTGTCTTAAAATACATAAATACTGAAGGACAAGTAGCTGATTTTCTTATCAAGTCTTTAGATATTGTTAGATTTGAAACTGTACGAAAAGTCGCGGGGCATATGCATGATGCATTAAATCAGTTTGACGTAAATCTTTTATTATTTTATTTTGTGTATTCACTTTGTATATAGGCGTATTGCATTTATTTATATAAAGAGAAAAATAAAATAGAAAAAGATTAAAAAGAAAAATTAGGGCTTTCTGTAATTGATATGCATTTTTGGTTGGTTTGAAATTATTGAGATAAATTTGGAACATCTAATCAGTATGGTGTGCTCACTTCAACTTATGGTAAAATATTGTCAGAAAAGTACACCGTTAGGACATTTTGACTACATTATTGTGATTATTTACTGTCTAGGTTACCATCTTAAAATGACATGTGTTTGAATATAGACCTATGTTGAGTATCTATGTCTCTGTATACCGTAATTTGCTATTGTGTAGATAGATAAGTTCATAGTAGGAGAGGGCTACAACCATAGACGAGTGAAGTCATTCTTGATAATAAACATAAATCACAAGAGAAAAGATTATGCCTATGACTGTGTGAAAGTAAACTCCATAAATTGAGAAGACTGTAAATTAAAAGAATATAAAAAACGTTATCACATGAGCATGCAAAAGGAATTGTTTTTTATAGATGCTCAAGTCTGGTACACACATATTTTTATATCTATAGGGATAATTTTAGACGATGAATGGTTTGAAACACACTTTTGCATGTTGTCACTACAAGTATCAATTTTGGTTAGAATATGGTTTATAATTAATTATATCTCAATGGTCATATCACACACTCACATTTCAATACGATAAATTAATTGTGAACAAACATCTAAAGGAGTATGTCATGTTTATCTTGAGAATTTTAAGTTGATTATGAAATTAATCTGATTGTGACATCTGTCCAAAAATATTGTGGTTGATTTAATTTTTTGTAATTCTCATATTTTTGTGTGATTGACACGTGTGGATTTTTTCATAGATTTTTTGATTAACAGTATAAACTTGAGTATCCCTTTCAAAAAGGGAAAATTGAGCGAAAATATTTAGAAACATAATTTAGGTCAAATATGAGAGGTCAATTCAGTCTTGTTGATTGAGAAAGTGCTCATTGCATTTGATATTGAATTTTGTAGTTTCAAGTTATTTTTCCAGATTATAGATGGCAGGTATGAGTAAAGGGGAGATTGAGTATCCTTAATACCAGTTCCACTCATGCAGCATTGAAGAGACAAGGTTTTTACCTCTTATCACGTTAGACTAAAGCAATGATGCTGCTGTTACTGTTCTTGCTGAATAGAGACTCGGTCTGACCCAATTGAGGAAGTCAACAAAGTCACTTAACCCCAACTCTAGACATCCAATCCAAACTAATGTTTCTATAGGCCAAGAAGTCCACTAATTGAATGGTTCTATCATTTTTATTCTAACTCTCTAATCTCATTATTTTCCTATTTGTTTCATTTTATATGGCGAGCCTGTTAATTTCAAAAAACGGGAATAGTAGTTTTTGATTTCGATGTGTAGTGATAATGGAACATGAACACTAATTGCAGTATTAGGAAGCTTGATTTGTGCAAAGTTTTACAATTTCTTAGTTTGCAGGTGTCTTACTTCATATTGATATTGTGTTGCTACATATATGTTTAGTTTTGGCTTGGCATAGACACTATGTGATACATTTGTTTGTTTCATGAAGTTAGGGGGAATTGTGTAAGTTAGGGGGAGTTTTATGTTACTTTTGTTAACTAATTAAGGGGAAGTAGTTTATATACTTTATTTTGCAAACACTCTACATACACTCACAAAATGTTAAAAAAATGTTTTTGAGATCAAGCAAAGTCAAAGGGAGATATTGTAAGTAAAATATATTTCATATTTTTACTTATTGTTTATTTATTGACTCACTTAAATTACAATGATTTTTAAATGTCAAAACATCTGCAAAAAGGTGTACCATTGATTTCAGTCAAAACAGGTGTTATAGGTAAACTGATTTCTGTCTGCGAATTTTGGGGTTTCTATGCCCTAAATGAGATGTAATATGTACCTTCCATATAGCAACATATATAGAAATATATATATTTACCTTATTGAACTGATTTGATTGGTCAAATAATGAAAAGAAGGAAAAACTGTTTTAACAAATCAAATTTTTTTAAAATTTAATTATTGATCATATAAAACATATTCTATATATACACACCTTATTGGACTGGTTTGATTGGTCAAATAATTAAAAAAATGAAAGATTGTTTTAACCAATTAAAAATTTCCTTAATTTAATTATTAACCATATCAAACATATTCTATATTATTCTTACCGTGAAAAACTTTCATATTTTAGGTAAGACATGTTCGTGCCTTATAAGAGTCTCTACATAAGTAGAAAAAATGATGAAGGGATGAACGAATGCTTTAAGAAAAATTTGTCGGTGCCCGACGAACCTGCTACAGCTAGTTCAGAAGTCTTTTGACCATCTCTAGTGAGTTCTGCCCGACTGATGTTCCATTGAAGTATATCAAAACAAAGATCGTGTTCTTCAACCGTAATTGAAGAAACACATCTGTGCATGAATTATATAATCATATTCAAAGATCGGGCTACTTGACGTGAGTTAAGATTGGTGAATTTTAATCTAAATAGTAATTGGGGTCGAATACAATAGTAAAGTGACGATAAAGTTAAGATCGAATGATTTGATTTCACTTCTCCAACAAGTCAAAGATGAACATGAAAATGAGGGAGTTGTTCTTTATTTGTTTTTGATTGTTTTAGTTAATTTCACAAAATTACTAAATCGAAACTATTGTATTTTTTATTCTTTGATAGTTGATTAATTTACTCGATGTATAGAGGCCTTGAATGTTTTTCTTGGGGTTTATCACGTTATATATTGTATTCAATATTATTTATTTTCGCAATTGATTACATCTCGTAGAACAATAGTCTGCTAAGTTATGCCAGTTAGAACTGTGTTTAAAACTATTGTGGAAGTTCTGACTGATCAGCGAAAGCTGCCTGAAATGAAAAATTTAGACATTTTTAAATTAACTAGGTTTTAGTACTTATAGTTCTAAACAGAGACAAACTTAAAAAAACTAATCTAAACAAATTTCATAATAATTAAGCCCAGAAAATAAATAAGTGAAAATCAATATCTACATGAATAATATAATATAAACTTAATTTGACCTTTCAAACGATTGAATTTGATCGCAAGCCCGTTGTCTTAAGGGCTTTAGCCTACGAGTTCAACTTAGTGGTTTGTTTCTATCTGTTCGAACAAAATTCGCAAGCGTATGAAATCGTTGACAAGGAATAATGTAGTACATTAAAAGTATCTTCCCATGAGAAATATTGTTTAATTGTAGTATACTGTTATTTATCAAAATCGATAAATGTAACACAAAAGAGATTGATTGTTGGTTTACTATACTAATTTTAACTATGAAAACAATAAAGATTGTTTTATATCAAATAACGAAACGAATGTATTGGATTTCCGACTCCACCGATTGATGTCTAATCCTAATTCTTGACTTATGTTAATTGGTGTGGTTAACATGTTTGTGACAATCGATGATCCGAAAATATTCAATATTCTTTTTAAAGATATATCAAACATATGTTTAACACGACCAGATCCAATCCTATTTCTAGTCCAAAATCATATGAAAAACATGTATTTAATTATAGGATTATCACACGCGAACGCACAAAAGCCATAAATAATATTCATAATCTCTATTGCCCATGTGTTAAAGATGTAGTGTTCTATCTATTGTGAGTTTTCACCCAATACAATATAAGTAACATATATGTCCCAACGATGCGCAAACATTAAAACAAAAAAAAATTAATGCATATAAAATCATAAATACGAGAATTAACTAAAAAACTACAAGTCTCTAATTATAAATTAATATGTTTTGTCATCCATCCAATACATAAAAGATTTAGCCTAGCATTACCATATAAAAATTACACAAAATAAAGATAGGCGACATCACCCCAAGCTAAGAAATTTGAGAAGAACGTAAAAACTTCAATTCCTCGCTTGAAACTCGACAAAAAAAAAAAAAAAAATTAAAAAAATTGCAATTCTGCTCATTGAATGTCAAAATCTTCAATTTCTTGCTCAACTATGATAAAAGCTCCCCTTAACCTTTCTGGATGTGCCTCCCAATATATAAAATGCAAAAATATTGCATTTTATAAGTTACCAAAAGAAAATAAGGAAAACAGGATTTTCCCTTGTTACACGAGTGCACACCTCAAGTGCTTTGCAAGCCTTAGGCGGCCTCAAAAGAGGCTTGGGCATGTGCCTCTCCTACAGGCGCCTTAATTCATGTACTGAACATTTATCAATATTTTTATCTTGACTTTCTCTCTCAATATCTGATTGAAATGATTTAAAGTGCGTTGAAAGATAATTCAAAGAGCTACAATTCTTCTAGAATAAAATGTTTCCAATTCGAACATATTCTATGTAAAAAATGGGTCTATATATGAGGCTGAAAATTGAGAGCATAATTTTTTCGACTAAAAATTAATGTATGATAATATTTTGACTATATTTCATTCATTTGACTTATTTTCTCATCCAATTGGCCCCTAACGCGTCACTAATCTTAATCTTGAGGTGTGACACAACTTTTGAGCATTTACATATTAGTCTCCAAACTCTGGATCTCTTATAATTTAACCCATTTTCACATTCTTTTTCTCCAATTTCACCATTTTTCTTTATTTTCCCCTGTTTGTTTTTTCAATTCTTCATTCAATAATTGAGTTTTACATATTAAACACAATATGAATTCATCAGAAGAACTATAAAATGTCACCATTCAAACCCATGAATAAGTATAGAAAATACACTTATCACTATCCATAAAGGTTTGAAAGATTGCAATTTGGTTAAGTGATAAAACCAATATTTAGAAAAAGTGACTTTCGTGCCAACTTCGATCAAATATACGGACTTGGTCCGATGGTCAAATTACAAAAGTAAATAGACCAACTTTTTCTACTCGTCGAGTAGATCGTCGTGGTGTATTTGGAATCTCAAAATCAATTCCGAATGAATGAGAAATTGTGGTCCAAAATTGGGAAGAAAATAGAGGGAGTTGTCTGAAAAATTGACTAAGGCTGTTGCTAGCTTATGGCTGGACTGTCGCTCGAGCGACATGCTAGCAAAAAAGTCACTATTTTTATTTCTCGAGCGAGGTGATGGCAGCAGGCTAGCGATAGTTAGTGGTGCGATCTTTTACAAGAGTTGCTGAGCTTGAGGCGCGGCATTTCAGTCACAACCTCTCATTTTCTATATATAGGACCCATTGGCCGTCCCCATCTACAGACTAATGATATGTAATCATATAACATTCATTTTCTCTCATTTCTTAACCAAATTCTTGCATTTTTGTTGTATAAATTCTCGTTTTTTTTACTTTGCAGACTGGAGTCCGTAAACCAAGTTCTGGTTCGCTGTTTCTTGTGTATTGTAGTGCTACTCACACAACAAGATAGTCGTTGTATTTTAGAAATTGATTGCCATAAACCGTATGTATCGTTGTGGGGATAATTCGTTTTAAGGACAAAGTGTTCAATACTTGCCTCGACTTTGATATTATTGCTGCTATACTGCACATTTTGATGATTTATTTGGAGTCCATTTTCTACCGTTACTCTGTCGAACTTTCAACAGAATTTTAAAGGTAATTTGAAGTATTTTTTGGCGTTGTTTGTCACTCCATACATGAAGTTTTTCCAACAAACTTAAATCAAATTTCTATTGGAGTGACTTTGATCTTCAGTTAAATCATACATTGGTTTAACTTCTTCTATTCTTCAATTGATTGTTGATCTTTTGTTTTGTGTAAACATAAATGACTTCGATTTTAAATACCGATGCTACTTCGAATGAAACTTCGAATATGGAAACTTCGAAAGGAAGTGTTCCTAATGCGGTGATACCTCCGGTTGTGAATGTCCCTACCAATTCTGTTCCACATGGAGAGAAATCGGAGAAATTCAATGGGGCTGATTTTAAGAGATGACAACAAAAAATATTGTTTTATCTCACGAGCCTCAATTTGGCGAAATTCTTGAATGAAGACGCCGATGTCGTATAAGAAGGGGAAAACAATAGGGTATCATTGATTGCTCTAGATGCACGGAAACATTCAGATTTTCTATGCAAGAATTGCATTTTGAATGGATTTGACAACTCGTTGTACAATGTTTATAGTTCCAAGAAATCTGTAAAGAAACTATGGGAGTCCTTAAAAAAGAAATACAAGATTGAAGACGTCGGAACAAAAAAGTTCATTATCGAAAAGTTCGTGGACTACAAAATGGTAGATTTTAAGACCGTCATCAGTTAAGTGCAAGAGTTACAAGTTATCCTACATGATATTCATGCAGAGAATATGTCTCTAAGTGAATCATTTCAAGTAGCTGCAATCATTAAGAAACTCACGCCTCTGTTGAGGGAGTTCAAGAATTATCTCAAACACAAGTGCAAAAAGATGAACATTAAAGAACTTGTGGTCCGATTGAGAATTGAAGAAGACAACTGTAGTTCGGACAAGCATGCTGAAAACAACATACCACAAGTAAAGGCCAATGTGGTGGAATCCAACAACAAAAGAAAAAAGATGAAGCATTTTGTTGAGTCTTCAAGAGAGAACACAAAGAAGTTCAAGGGCAATTGCTACAATTGTGAAAATGTTGGACATCGTTCTATCGATTGTCGCAAACCGAAAAAGCAAGCCCAAGTGAATATCACCGAATCTGATGCTATATCAAATGGTATATCAAATATGAATTTGTCGACGGTTGTATCCGAATGCAACAACATTAGAAACCCCATGGAATGGTGGGTTGATACGGGTGCTACTCGTCACATATGTGGTGATAGAGGAATGTTCACTTCCTATACTCCAACTGAGAAAAAAAGCTGTTTACGGAGGAGAACTCTTCAACTTCAAATGTTGAAGGACAAGGAAAAGTGATATTGAAGATGACATCGGGGAAGGAACTTAGCCTCCACAATGTTCTTCATGTGTCGGATATTCACATGAATTTAGTTTCGAGTTCTTTGTTAAGAAAGAATGACTTTTAAATTAGTCTTTGTATCGGATAAGTTTATACTTACCAAGAATGACATCTATGTAGGCAAATGCTACGTAAAAGATGGACTATTCAAAATGAATGTCTTTACTATTGTATCGAATAACTCAATGAATAAAATGTCTTCTTCTGCTTATATTCTTGAGTCATCTAATTTATTATATCATAGATTAGGATATGTAAACTTCAATTTAATACGGAAATTGATGAATGAGAATTTACTTCCAAAATATGTATTTCAATAATGAAAAATGCGAAATATGTGTAGAGGCAAAATTGGCCAAAACACCATTTCCTTCGATTGAACGAACTTAAAGTTCATACAAACGAAAGGTGGTAAAAAATACTTCATCACGTTCATAGACGATTGTACAAGAAACTATTATATATACAAATATTGGAAGTGTTCAAACACTATAAACTGAAGTTGAAAGTCAACTTGAAAAATGAATAAAAACGATTCGTAGTGATAGAGGTGGAGAGTATGTTGCACTATTTGGAGAGTTTTGTGCAGAATAAGGAATTGTTCACCAAACTACTGCTCCATATTTACCTCAGTCTAAAGAGGTTGCGGAAAGAAAGAATAGAACCCTTAAGGATATGTTGAATGACATGTTGATTAGATCAGGCTTGACTCAAAATTTGGGGAGAGAAGCTAAGCTATTCTTTCGGCTAATCATATCCTAAATAAAATACCATACAAGGATAAGGTCGAGTCGCCTTATGAGTTATGGAAAGGTTGGAAACTTTCTTACAAATACCTTAAAGTGTGGGGGTGTTTAACAAATGTACAAATATCTAAGCCTAAACAAGTGAAGATTGGACCTAAGACAACTGATTGTGTCTTTATCAGATATGCTAATAATAGTAGTGTATATCGATTTTTGGTTCATAAATTCGAATTACTTAATGTACACGAAGGTACAATCATTGAATCAAAGAATGTTGTTTTCTTTGAAGATATATTTCATTGTAGGAAAAAGGAAACAAGTTCACACAAACGAACTTATGATGGAAAAGATAATGGAAACTTTCAAACAAATGAAGACCCAAGGTGTAGTAAGAGACAACGAATTCATAAGACGTTTGGTCCAAAATTCATAACTCATTTGTTAGAAAATGATCCTATGACATTTGATGAAGCAATATCCTTACTCGAAGTACTTTTATGGAAAGAAGCATTAAATAGTGAAATTGAATTTATCATGAACAACTACACTTGGGAGTTGGATGATCTTCCTTAGGGAAACAAAGCTTTAGGCTGCAAATAGATCTTAAAAAAAAATTGAAGTCGGATGGATCAATCGATACATACTAGGCTAGACTAGTAACCGGGGTATAGATAAAAAGAAGGTCTAGATTTCTTCGATACCTATTCACCTGTGACAAGGATCACGTCTATATGTGTCTTGATTGTAATCACGACATTACATAATTTAGAAATACATCAAATGGATGAGAAGACTGCATTTCTAAACGGTGAATTAGAAGAAAAAAATATATGGAACAATTGAAAGGGTTTGTTTGTCCCGGGAAACGAGAAGAAGGCGTGTAAGCTTGTAAAGTCACTTTGTGGATTAAAGCAGACACTGAAGTAATGGCACGAGAAGTTCGATAGAACTATGATATCAAATGGCTTCAAGATCAACGAATGTAACAAATGTGTCTACATTAAAACCACACCTAACG
>CAIGRB010025479.1:33627-49105 GCA_903798255.1 Fraxinus quadrangulata
TAAAATTTTAAGTAAATATTTAACTTTATTTAACTTTTTAAGTTAAATATTAACTTATATGTAAGTAAAATATTTAAAAAATTCATACAAGAAACCATAAACTCAAAATTTTACTAAGGGACATATATGTAACTACACTTTTTTAAAAAACTTTTAAAACCGGTGGATAATAAACTCTCAAGCAAGGATTGGACTATTTTAAAAATTGTTACTAAAATCACTCATAACCGTTCCGCTCATAAACGTTCAAAATTGATAATTTAAAAAACGCTTATAACCGGTATGCAGGAACTCCCAAGCAGGCCCTAAGAAAAATTATGAGCCTCATAACAACATTACTCATATACCCTTCATAATTATAGTTTTATTACAAAACCATTGCAATTAATTTCAAATATTAAAAGAAATAAAGATTTTATAGTCATTTTAAAACGATGAATTTTCGAATACATTAAAATATTAAATGCAAGTCCTTTTTAGTCATTAAACATTCTCTGTTTACTTATAAGCAATGTTCTCAAAATCGGCCAAATCGGAAAAATCGAGAATCGTACCGAAATCCAGTCCGATCATATTCGAAAAATTGGATTAAAGAAACCGATGCAAAACCCCAAAAATTGTCCCGTTCAACCTAAAACCGGCGAACGGATCACTTTTTTGGGGAACGTAGTTTCGTATAATAGTAATAATAATAATAATAATAATAAAATTAAAGTAGTACGAGGAAGATAACATTTTACTCCGTTTCTGCCGTCACCAAATAGTCACCAAAGCTGCACTATTTCTTTGGCGAAGTCTTTGATTACAGACAAAACATTCAACATTCAAATCCAAAATAACTTTAAACAAATACAAGTATTTATGCCTGTATATATATATATATATACACACACACACAAATACATATGTGAGAGAGAAGACAAGGCAGTGAGAATTCAGAAATCTAAAACACAATGCAGGCAACCGCAAACAAATTTATCTGGAACAAAAGGCAAGCAGCAGCAAATGAATTGACTTTGGAATGCCTTTTATTCTTGGTAGGGTTTTCCATGTATAGGATGTATAACATTGTTTAAATTCTCCACTTGATATAAAGTTATTAACTGCTCCATAAATAATAAAATGTTAAATAATTGATTTTAAAATGCTATTTTAATTAATAGAAACTTTTAGCCCCTGTTTGTTGTGCATTATTTGATTGACAAAATGAGAATTATGACCGTTGATATGACGCTTCAATCACTTTTTTGAATTTTCATCTATATGGTGGGGCCTAGGTTGGCCCACCAACGGTCAAAAAAATTCTAAGAATGAAGGGAAAAATGGCAAATAAAAAGGGCTTAATGTAGTATATAAATCTATTTATTTATCACTTTTATTCCGGGTCAACCCCTGTTTGACTTTGATTCGACCGTTTGACCCTTTAACCTTTTCGGATCGATAATCGAGCCGATTTCCAAACGTTGCTTATAAGTATTGGCTTTACCAAACATGTTATCATATGTGTAAAGTTTATCCCAACATCCATCCCTAAGTAAGCATTGGTTATAAAATTCCTTGTATGTATTAATATTAAAGCCAAGTCCAATTCCTCTTGATGTTGCCCTTCTTTACTTCCACATAAAAATTTTAATTTGACCCTATTTGGTTTAACTAAAAATCAGATTTTTAGTAAATTTTGATAAAAATTGATAAAATATGCGATTGAAAAGTTAATAAAAGTTGTGAGTCTCTGTTGAAATTGAATTTGAGGTAATAATAAGTTTTAGAAAATGTGGACCACATAGGGGCTTTGCTTAGATGGTGAATGTGATAAAAAATAACTATAGATAGATTGAAACATCAACCAGAGGAAGTATTATGATGGGAAAATAGGAAGCATGTAACCTACATAAAGAAACGCATAAATCTTATTCGTGACAGATGCAAGTTGAAACCTAAATAGCATGTTTACCTGAACAGTGTGTGAATATCAGCCGTCGTGAGGAATCCCCCTCCATTGAGATCAAGGCAATGAAACAAATACATCAATCCCTCTGGTGTGTCTTTGTATTCCAAGGCCAGAAAAAGGTCGAGATAACTTTCAAAATTCATCTCTCGAGCATTACCAGCTCCACTTTTTCCACATCGGACTTGCTCGTCAAAAACTGCTCGTATAAAATGGAATTATTTCTTGAAATATATATAAATCGTATCTTGCTGAGACCAATGAATAAATCTGAAGTTATAGTTAAAAACCACTACGAAAATATTAACAGGTGGGCCGGTGGCAGTAAAAAGAAAGGCAGGAAGACATTTAACAGAAGTAAAACCCCTGCTGGTTTCGTTACAATTGAAACTGAGTCCACTAAAAGAAAGATAACTCGTAGGAAGAATAAGTCATTTGTACATAAACAAGAGAGGGTTTCAACATATCTACATTTATACAAATGATACAGCACAAATAATATGGAAGCAGTAAAATCCACAGGTAAAAACATCAGCAATTTAAACTAGTATAACACAGGCATGCATAAAGTATATGCATTTGGACAATTCTGTCCTGACAATCCTTTTGACATTAGGGGAACACAGTATCAGTCTTAGGTTTGGAGTGCAGCACATCTATTCCTCACCCCGATATGAAAAGTGAAGGACTGAAGGCTATTAGCATTTAACTAGAGATGATATGACAACTAAAGGAAAGGGTACAGGAATGTTCAAAAGCAGCATTCACTTTAGTTGGAACTTGGAGGATGATATGCAGACAAATGGACCTCATTAGGGAGGAGTTATCAGCTATATTAGACAATTTTTATTTTTTATTTTTTACCGAGTTTCTTTACTAAAGGCAATTGGCAGTCGAAGCTCAGTTCATTTGGAACAAAATACCAATCAAGCTCTACCTAACGCAACAATTCGTAGAAAATCTTGATAAGGTATCAGAAGGCAATGTGGAACGGTTTGCGAATGATACTCCTAAATAAACAAGAGCAAACATGCAAGGAAAATGAATATTGGCAAAACATGTGCAGCTTAAAAGAAACTGAACAAGAATTATTGAATGATTAAATACATATTCACCCACCCCCCCCCCCCCCCCCCCCCCCCCATCCCTCTCTCTCACTCACACACACACACACACGCAGAGCCAGTTTCTACCTCTCTCGATGAAATTTTTTGTCAATGTTCTATCTGCATATTCTCGCAGCTCCTGTTTGATCAATGTTCCATTCATTTCTTTATCAAGAGCAAGAAACATATCTGCACATTTACATTACTTGTTAAATTATAAAGATTCTGAGGGCAGCAGTGAAAAGCTAAGTTAAAATCAAAATTGGTTTAATATTTCTAATGTGTAATGCTATTTAGCACCACTGGTGTTAAAACTCCAATCTAGGTGGCACTAATATAACAGATATAATTAAATGAATTACTTAATAGTTGATTCTACATTTCATTGAGCCTATCACTTAGCATTATCTAGACTGGCCACTGATGACTACATAGCGTTATTCATTTCTCGAATATATCATACGTAGAGAAGAATCAAGACAAAGCCCCTCACCCACCCAAAAAAAAAAAAAGAAGAAGGAAGAATGAATTACAAGAGTTACCAATATGTCAATTTTTTGATCATTTGAGGGACAATAGTATGCAGGCTTTTGAGGGAGAGTGACACTGGAAGTTGGTTAAGACAATATGGAACTCATACAAGAAAGCAACTTTTGAAACATAAGTCAATAAAAAAAACATAAAAATGATATGAAGATGGTCACATAGTTCAGTCAAAGTACTAACCACATATGCGTTGTGCAGATGTCAGTGAAAACCAATTTTCGGCTAGTTCAGTGTCGGTGACTTCTTCCTCGCTTTCCTAACATAAATGAAAGGTAAATAAAAAATGTAATCTCCTCGCTCCCAAGCAAATAATGATAATGCATCATGAAGCTGTAACATTTATGCACATAAATAAACATTTAAAATGAACCTGATGAGAACTTCAAAGAAAATCAATTGGCCTGTGTTTGTCATTGCTTATAATAGATTATAAAAAGTGGGCCACAAAGAATGTGGGGTTAAAAAATAGGTAAAAGTTATTGGTCCTACGAAATGGGTAGAAAACCTAAAGTTTGACCAAATTATAAGCCATTATAAGCAACGACAAACACGGGCTTAGTTCAACAAACACAGGTTTACTAGCAAAAGGGTTTAGATTTTTAACTTAAAACTATTACAATCAGCAGGATCAAGGCAAAGGCGGATAACACATGGACAAGTCGGATTCCCAAAAAGTGGGGACAACTTAAGGAAAAAAAAAAAAAAAAAGAGAATGGACACATTACGGAAACCATATCACAGCATAGAGAATTATTACTCACATTTATATCTCGAGGCCGTTGACAAGACCAAAACTATGAAACTAAATTACCTGGTGTAGTTCTATCAGCTCCCGGAGACAATTACTGAGTAGCATTTTCTTATGCATGCCTTTTCTGTTAAACACAACAATTTTCAAACTAAATTGAAAAGTAGGATAATAACAATGAAACGAGTAAATAGATCCCATGACAAACGAAAATAACTAATATTTGCAAAAGTGCACAGTGCCTATTTTTCTTTATCGCAGGCCCTAAGCATAGACAAAAAGGAGGAAGGTTGTAGTAGGTTGACAGCGAGTGTGAACTTTGCCACATCTTATGAGACGAATGATTCTATAAATAATGCATAAAATTAGAGTGGGCGGAATGAAATTAAAAACTCCTGTGTCAGACTAAGATATGTGCAAGGCAAAAGGCGAGTTCCCTAGATTGGTTATTAGACAATATACGCTTTATGGTAGTGGGTGCTCATCGTTAAAAACCAAAATATTTGCAAATGAGGATGTTATGAAATGTGTGGCCATACAGAAAAAATATACCAAGTGGAAGTACCCACGCAGAGCTTAACATATGACAAATATTGGGATTAGACTTACCAAAGGATAAGAAAGAAAAAAGGTAAATTAAAATATTCATCACATAAGAAAGTTTAAATGCAACCATATGAAATCATTTTGGCAATTAAGAGAGATTTGTACGTTTGCTCAAACGCTGCAGGCATGTCATGGAGTTGTGCCAAATTAGGAATAAGAACTTTTATATAGTTTTCCATCTCCTGTTCCAACGAATATTTTGGCAATTTTCAGCACAAACAAGATAATCAAATCACACAGCTTTATAACCAAGAAAACCAAAATTAAACTCTATTTCGCAGGCGAACGGGCAGAGAATTGAAAAGACCATACATAAGGTTGAAGGAACCCATCAGAATCTTCGTCGAGCTCACTCATATCAATCCTGGCTTGGGCAAGTGAAACCTGAAGACGAAACGAAAGAATACAACATTTGAAAGAGAAATCAACGAATTATGTGGATGACAGTACTGTCCGCAGACATAAACAGATCATGAGACCACTATCTTCTGAAGCACGGGTTACCATAAAATTGTATGGTCAGTGGATATTTTACTGTTGTGGTCTTTTTGAAGACTCAAATCTTTTCCAAGTACAGTGTACAAAAAATGTAATGAATTGTTGTTCATAGACATTCAAGACCAAATCCAATTATGTCTGATTCTTGCTTAATTTTCTGACGTCTTTTATTGTATACAAACATTAAGTGTCAATGTTATATGACCATCTTGTGATGACAAAATGGGAAAGAACGTCATTTTAAGGTGCCTTAATCTTTGAGGAGAAATAGCGACACTCATTTAATATGTAAAATTAACAAAGTGATTCACAGCCAGCACATATTACTAACCGAGTAATTTAAAACTACAGACTAGTGTTGAAATCAGGCAATTATCATTTATCAAGCCCAAAAATACGATGCATGAGGGGAGGGGGTTCAGCATTCTGTATGAAAGGAGCAGCAGCACCCACCGTGCGCATCACATAAAGATAGAAAGGTGGGATGGCAATTCTCCCTGATTCATCTTTCTCAAACTTCATGAAATTTGAAGGACTGCAAAAGCGTCTACATTTAGGCCCTATTTGCTCTGTACACACTGAGGCAATGTGGCAAAAGTCTTCATAATTCATCTAAAAGACAGCAAACAAAATGCATTTCAGCATAACTACATTCACAGAAGTATACAAGGCATAAAAATGTGTATGTTGTGAACTAAATTAATCAACATTTCATAAAGCAGGATACAACGCTGAAACTAATACTATAGACCAATTCAATAAGATCTTCTAGAGCATAAAACCAACACAAGGAGAAAGTAAATTGGGAGAGTGCTGGGCACGATCTCGAAGAGTTGGATGCTTTTCCTTAAATAATAACTTTGTAGGATATAATAGGCATAAACAACTAAATACATTGGTTTTCCGGAAGTTATTTCAAAGCAATTGAGGAAAAGAACACTACAGAGTATATTGAAATTATTATTCTTTTTGTAGTCAACGGATCTCATATTTATAGTTCAACGCACAACTTTCTGTGAAACTACTGTCATAAATGTCGAGGCCTAAGGCAATTCAAAGTTGTGCTGGTAAAGTTCTCCACACTCTAGTTCCCCTGTGATAATAATCTAAAGTAACAGCTTGGTGTACATGAAAAGCATTTCATAAGATGAAGTTAAAGAGTTTCTTAAGGAAAAAGAGAAACCAGTTAAAAAGCAAGTGAAATTACCTGCCACCCCCAGAAAACAGAGAGTAACATGCTTTTTACACACAGAAGGACATTTTATGTATCTACTGTCTTCCGCTAATTCCTTGAATGATATGCAATATTGCTAAAATGACCATAAAATCACATATATGGACAACTCATGGTTTTGGTACATATATTAATTACTCAATAGAAATAAGTAAAGAAAACATAAACTGATACACAAGCTGTAAAGAAGGCCAATCAACTGTTATAATCTAATAAGTTGCTCTCGAGATTGTCTGTGTGACGATGTGAGCATCTAATGTTCAGTAGAATATTGCATTGCACATGCAACTATGACTTCCATGATCACAATTTGCCAAAATCACATCCACACTATCCCGATTGATTAATTAACAAAACAGTCACATTATCCACTTGTTGATTAAGTATCTACAGATACATCTGCAATGATGTGAGTTGAAAAATGAATCCTGAAGTGATACGAAAAGGTAAATTTTAAAAAGAAAAATACTAAACTCAGATTCTCTACTAAAAGGATAGTAAGATGAAGATATCAGCAAGAAAAAAAAAGGATAGAAAATCACACGAGTACCTTTAAAAATCGAAATTTTGCCTGCCTCTGGACCCCTTTGACTTATGGATCCTTCTTCAGGTTACTGAATAGCAAGAAACAGAAATTGAAGTTGAAGAAACAATGCAGCTGACCCCAAATATCAATGTATAAAAGCAAGTTAAAAAGGGAATGCTCTACAAATTTTTATGTCACAATATCTCTTAACAAAACAACTAAACCAGATAGGAGTGGGTAACCAGTGTCCTCTCTGTTCGACAACCATACTGGATACTATATTCTGAAAAATGTGGTAGAAGCTCGGAATTTGCCTGCTTCGGCATTCTTTTGTTGCTTCTCGTTAAATATATCTAGCATGATATTTTTTTTTTTTTTTGTTTCTAGCTCTGAGAAGACAACATAAACAAACATAGTTAGACCACCCTAAATTTGGCAAAACATCCATCTAGCACAAGAGCTCCTAAGGCAATACAACCTCAAAAAAGTTGCTCCTAGATGTCTTCTCAAGATTGATCTTAGGAAGGCATATGATTCGGTTAATTGGGATTTCCTTCGTAGTGTGCTTGAAGGTCTTGGTTTTCCAACAAAGTTCATTGGATGGGTGATGGAATGCATAACCACGCCTACTTATTCCATTGCGCTTATGGTTTCATGAAGGGGAGGAGGGGGCTTCGTCAAGTTGACCCTTTATCACCTTTTTTGTTTGTTATTTGCCTTGAATATTTCTCAAGAATGCTTAAGGGAGCAACCGATGATAGCGAGTTTAATTATCGTCCTAAATGTGGTCAATTGAAGATAACTCACTTAGTATTTGTGGATGACTTGATGTTATTTGCTAGGGGGGATATTATCTCGGTTGGTATCTTGATGGAGTGCTTGTCCAATTTTGGAGACATGTTGGGATTAAGGATGAATGTGAACAAGTCCAACTTGTATACGGCAGGAGTACATGGACAAGAGTTGGAGGATATTCACCAATTAACTAATATGGCCAAGGGTTCTATGCCATTTCGTTATTTGGGAATACCACTTGCAGCGGTAAAATTGAAAGTTAGCTCCTATGACTCCTTTATCAACAAAATCTCGACCTACATTGGAGCATGGTCAAGGGTTTCTTTGTCTTATACGGGGAGATCGAACTAGTGAAAACCATTCTTCAAGGCGTCGAATGTTTTTAGCTTTCCGTTCTTCCTATTCCGTCCACGGTCGCATCAAAGATTGTTAGTCTTTGTCGTAACTTTCTTTGGGGATCTAAGAAGCCATTAGTTGCTTGGAGTAATATTTGCTTGCCAAAACACGAGGGCGGGCTTAGATAGATATATTAAATGTTGGAATGCGGCACTCCTTGCTAAAACTCTTTGGAACATTCATAGTAAGGACCCGCTTTGGGTAAAGTGGGTAAATCAGATTTTTTTACATGGCACAGCCATTTGGGAGTATTCGGCGAGGAAAGAAAACTCTCCTCTGGTTAAAAGGCTGCTGGAAATTTGTGGTAAGATTTCACAGCCTGAACACACCGTTCAGGCCGCAACAGGCAGGCTGGCTAACTGGACAGCCTCAGGCAGTTTCAGCATTGCGGCAACCTAGGAATATTTCAGACTGAATGGGCCGAAGGCAGCCTGGGCAGCAACTGTTTGGAACGCTTCCGTCACCCCTAAGCATGTTTTTATTCTGTGGCTTGGAGTTAAATCCAAGTTGTTAACTAAGGACAAACTAGGGCACTTGGAGATAGATCACAATTGCAGTTTTTGTGGAGTTACGGTGGAGACAGAACAACACCTTTTTTTCACATGTCAGTTCAGTGCATCTGTATGGAGGAAGATTCGTGCATGGCTTGGCATTAGACGTTCTATGTCTAAACTACATAGTGCATTGAAGTGGATTAAAAAGGAGGCTCGAGACACATCTTGGCAAAGTAAGATGAAGCGAATTGCACTTACGAGCACCGTTTACCAATTATGGACAGCATGGAAGAGGAAAATTTTTGAGGATCTAAGACTGCAAGTTGATGGCATTGTTAGACAAATTAAAATACACGTATACAAAGTTATGTTTTGATTCATTTTGAGTCTATAACATTAGGTCGTTAAATCTAGTCGTTTGTACATCTTTTCATTTTGGTTGCCCGGATATGCTCGATGTATATGTATGCGTACTTGATCTTTGATTGCTCTGTGTACTTGTACGCGTACTTGATCTTTGATTGCAAGGTATGCCCGGTGTACTTGTATATGATTTTTTATCAATATAATTTACATTTACAGATAAATAAATAAATAAATAAAAAACAACATTGAAGGTTGAGCCCTAAATTTCCTATAATAAATTACCAAAAAATATTGAAAAAGAAAAAGGTAAACAAAGAGTAAAATTTCTTTGAGCGATATTGTACCCTATTTAGTTTATTTTATGTTTTGTACTCTCTTTGAAGGAGTTGGGAGTAAATCAATCTTGACCAAAAATCATAAGAGTTATGCTCGTTGACCCCAAATTAAAAAAACCGCTGACTCTCCCCTCTAATGAGGGGGCTGTCATATCACACCTCAGATGTACACCCAGCAAAACTAAAAATTATATGGCCACCAAACTGGTATAAGGAACGATATGGACTATTAAAGAAAAGTTGCTTATAAGCTTATATACTGGTATAAATTTGATCCTTAATTTTGAACTCTTTTTGTAGAAGTACACATCAAGAACTATAAATGAAAAGTAATTTATAAGCTTAGCCAAACATGATCTCCAGTAAGACTAAATGTCAATTTTAACCAAACCCCGTGAAGCTCTCGTACAAATGAATGTAGAAATTCCCATCAATGTAGTCAACCTTCAACGCTCAGCATCACTGATTTGGTGCCCCAAGTGGAGAGGTCCCCATTTCGATAGCCACCCTGTTAGCATCTCTGATCCAGAATCAAGGGATTATTGAGTTCGGTCCAAAGCAGTATTTATCCATGCATTGTTGCCTCATCTTGATGTATGCTTCAATCATGAATAGAAAATCTTCAGCTATTTTCATTGTGACTAATGGCTTCAATCTTATTCCTGTATTGGATATTTGGATTAGCTCCAAACCCTGATAGTCTTCTCCAACAACAATGTTGTATTCTGCAGCCATTTATGTTGAACAAAGCATAAACCTCTGCACAAACTGATAGTCTCCATTGAAGTAGAATCAGGCAGTCTTGTGCGGAATTTCACCATTCTTAGTCCAATGCTTTGTATTCTACCACAGTATCATATGTTTCCATCGAGAAAGAGCTCTCTGCAAAACATCTGAAAAAATGTATTGGATCTTTTCTTTTTCTATAAGAAAGTATCTATAAGCAGAAGAAAAAAACTCAGATACACTCAACCTACCCTCCCCCTCCCCAAAAAAAAGATGGAGACAGAACACAGAACGGAGTGGAAAGGGAAAATTACAAACAAATGAAACACAGCCAACATATACACTAATGGAAAGCTATTTTGGGTCAGGAATCATAGATCTGTTCAAGAGTGAGTGATAATCTCTCGTAGATTTGATTCAGGATAACTTCCTATTTATTTTCTAACATACTGTATATGCTAAGTTTACTTAGATACCTCAGTCACGATAAAAATGTCTATCAAATGGGCCACTTGTCTGAGGGTATAGTAAGATGAGATAGATTCAGTCTTCAAGATAATTTAGAAGTACTGAATAAAGCTGGAACAGACATTGTGCAGATAATTTACCCAAGTTCATGCCAAAACATATCTGTATGCTCATGAAGAAATGGTCGCAGAGGTGCGAGAAAATCATCTTCAATGCCCACTTGTTCTGGAAAGCCTTCATGCTTCTTTTCATGTCTTGAGATGAAAATCGAGGTGGCAACATGTACAATGATGGTGGGATCTGGATCCCCAAGAACAGCCTGCAGCTCCCTCTGTATCCATGGTTCTATTTTCTGAAGTATTATTTGTTTTATGCCATGATGCCCTTCCATTTTCTGAAAATATGGATTAGGGAGAAGTTAAAAATATTTACTTCAATATATTGCAACGCCGTGGGTTAACTAAATTCAGTGTATTGCATCAATTCCTACTCTCCTTACAGGAAAGCTTGGTCCGAACGTCAATTGAAAAAGAAAATCGTGTTTAACTCATAACTGAAGTAAAAGGCAATTCTTTAAACAAATACTTGTATCAGTCTCCACTAACATTCTTATCTACTAACACGTCAACTTTACGTCACAGTTTCGATAAAACTGGTACTAAGCAAAGAAGAAACTCCATTTAATAGCTTTGTCAAATGATCTACACCCTGTTTCAGGTCTCAGGGGAAGGAAACTATTCATTTTCAGCTCCGGTAAGAACTTCTATTGGGTTTAATTTTGTCAGATGACCAATCTCCAGTCTAGCGTATTGATAATCTCTTCATGAAATTGAAGATAATAGCATTGGCAAATTGCATGTACCTGAACAAGACATGTCTTCGAAGAGAGGGGAACAGCTTGCAACCTCTGCTTGTATATGCTATAAAAGACCATACAATCCAATTATCAAACAAGAAAACAAATGTACCAGTGTGAATCAAAAATTATCTTCGAATCATTCGGTTTCACTCATGATAAATGCATATTTCAGGAACATGAGATCACGTTCATGGCAATATACTACCTTGCACGCCACTGTTTGACTCTTTCAGCAATAATATCAGGGTGCTCATGACCTTCATGTCCAAATGATCGTTGCCTTGGCAACGGCCTCACTTGAGATCTCCCATTGCTTGATTCTTCTCGGGATCTCGTAATTACCCTGAGCAAGATTTGGGCGAGAAATTAAAACAACAGAAACGTTTACAAATTATGTGGAGCTATATAACAAAAGAGAAAAGGAAAGAAAATGCAGAAGAAAAACATCCCTTGCATTATAATTCAAAATGATCTTCCTGTTAATTGTTTCATAAAAATTTACAGGAGATTTCTCATTGCAAAACTTTTTTTTCTTCTAATAACTAATATTCCCTATCCAAAACGTTTATTTTAAATTCAATTAAAAATATTATAATACTATAAGCTTAAAAGTATATACATTATTCATTAGAAGAATAGGATATTTTTTCTAAATTATACTGCTTTTTAACTATTCTTTCCTCAATTCATCTAAAATTCAGAATCGAATCCCCCCCAATCTTGTTTTCATTTAATTCAATAATTTCCCTTAAATGTATTTCAAATAAAACTAAAAATTAATAAAAATGAAACATAATTTAATAAAAATAATTAACCTTCTTTGTCGGAAAATTTGAGTTCTCCGTCTCCGGAACACGAAATCATCCCGGACAGTCAAATTTACCCTTTTACCCTCACTGGACGGCAATAATTTTTCTTTCTCAAATTTTCTAGAAGAAAGGTTGATTCTGTAGAACCAAGAATCGAAATCCGCGTTGCAAAGAGGGCACTTTCGCTTCAAGTCGCTCCACCTGCGGATGCAGAGGATACAATAAGTGTGCATACATGGGATAACCACTGCTGCATCGCGAACTTCCACGTGTCTCAAGCATATTGGACACGATTTTCCGATCACCGATTCTGCGATTCGCTTTGAAAACGATCGTCCATAGGAATCCATTAAGAGAGACCGGGTCAATGAGCGACTCGGCGGGTTTATTCGAGTTTTCACTGAGCAAACAGTCGGACCAGAAGAAGGCGGTTTACAAAGGGAAATTGCACATTTGGTTCCAACCTTTCAAGACTATTGCAGATCTACCCCCATTCTTTAAAAATGGCACCAATCATCTCATATCTGAGGAAATAGGCATAGTTCATCCCAGTTGACAGAATCTGTCCAACCGTCGAGGTGAAATGAAATGACAAGTTTGCCCTCCTTTTTAAATAAAAAAATAAAAATAAATCAACAAAAAAGAATTTGTAGTGGAAGCTTCAAATCTTTTCAAAAAGTGGACCCACCTATAAAAAAGGGAAATCAACCACCAATTTCCGCATTCGACCATCCACCACCATCCCGCTGAAGTACAATTCAGCCACCAAGATCACTCCTCCACCAGCATCGCAATCAACCACTCCAAAATTGCAATCACCAAATACCACAATCGCAATTGCAACCACCAAATATTAAATTTCTCTTAAATAACATGACACGACATAATAAAATAGGGCTTCACGTGTTTAATAGATAAATTGTGTCATTATAAGAAGGCAATGCCAAGTTTAGAAGAGTGACCTAGAGGATATGGCTTTTGGACAAAGACACACCTTAATAAAAGCGCACAGCAACAACAGTAGCACGATATAATCCAACATGGAATGACTTATTTCGAAAACTTCTAAGACGCGAAGTGACGTGTCCAACAACCAAGCTTGACATAGGGTAATTTGATAGTTGGATTTGGTCACCACTCCTTTCTTAAGTGATCAAGCTCTAATCAAGTGCAAGGTTGGATCTTATGTGAGATCAAAGAGTCGGCCACCTCAGGCCCACAAAAATTAGGGGAAGTTTTAAATACTTCAATGTTATACGTAACACTTGGGTCATTGAGATTTAGAAAGTAGGCGAAAAAGTTAAAAATAGCAATTGGTGTTAGGGTGGAATGTGCATTAAAAGGCAATTGTAAAGAGATTAAAGCTAGTGCAAAAATCGAAAGAGTCGATTTTCAACCGAAATGTAGAGAGAAACTTCCTACCAATGCAAAATTTGGGCTAAAACATGGGTCCTACACTTTAAAACATAGTACAGTTTGAACGATTCAAACATAGTGCAAAACACAAACGATGGTCCAATCACCAGCATCCTCTCATACCAACAATCCAATTACTAGGACACAAAATACTTTACAAAACTCAAAATACCTAAACCTGTTTACCGAATTTTATTTTAGCCATGCAAGACATGCTCGGTCGACACATTTCAAGAGACTAAACAACTGGTTTTTTAATAACATCGACCCTGTAGATGCAGCCCCGAATGCTATTTTCACATTTAAATTTGCATGAATCTCCTGTCTGGACATTGTTTTCTTCATAAAATTGTTTCCAGCCACGTACAAAAGATGTAACGCCGAATGTGGTTAGTTTGGAGAACTCGCCAGAGTCTGTCGGCTGAATCTCTAAGGTAGACAACCTGCCCGTGCCCTCCCTCATTTTCTCCTTCAATGGGTGGAAGAAATATCGGCAGTTCCTGGTCACGTATGACAACAATGTCAAGAAATCAAAGCGATAAGGTGTAAAAAGTATCTCCACGCACAAATGAAAAGAAACAGTTCTTTAAAATTGTTGTCTTTTTGTACCAGTCGACCATCTCTAACCATGCAGTATCAACAAAAAAGTATTATTCAAAGATCCAAAGTACTATTCAATTTTGAGATACGGGGAAACAGAAAGTTGATTTTTCTGTTTTTATGAAAGAAAAGAACATTAGTTTAACAAGCAGTAACATACCAGGTACGATAGGAATTTCACTTCCACTAAAAGGAAAGCGGCTGCAACATCTGCGTCCAAACCAGATGACTCATCTTTCATGGCTTTTATTATCGTGTCAATAAATTCCATGTTCAACTAACAAGTTCAACTCTGTGTTGAGAACTTGCTGCAAAACATATGCATAGACATGCCTATACACAAAGATCAGAATAAATGATTCACTAAGGCTCAAAATGATGAAGAAAGAGCAAACCAACCTACACGTTTCCATATCCAGAGGTTGGTCGTGAGTCTTCAGTTAAGAATGGTTTGATATGAGCAATATATGTAATTGGATATGGAAACGTGTTATAAATCTTTTTCGAGGTCAAGGGAGTATAATGAGACACCTATGAATGTGAGAAAGCTATAGATTTTCCAAACATGAGGTTCCATAATATGTTTACTCAATCTCCTTCAAGTAGAGAATCTTAATGTGAACAAGAGCCAAAATAAAAAAAATAAAAAAACACTATGGTAGGCTTATGATTACGAGTATGGCTAAATCACATTTAGTGTAGGTTTTTTGTACTCAAAATTTTTTCTCCCCTGTATATAAACAAGGTAAGTTATTCTCTTTTACTCATTTAGCTGAGATTAGGTTGAGAGAATCTTCCAAAGTTTGTACTAACTTTATTCTTTTCTTAATAACTAGTGAAGGAAACGTGTGTTGCAAGTTAGTTGATTAGTGTTAAAAATAAGTATTTGTAAATTTGATTAATGTTATTTTTAAATGTATTGCGCACTTTTAAAATATACACCAAAGAAATGATTTTGATTTGGAATTCATCTTGACGATTTTGTTGATCTCATCATGCATG
>CAIGRB010025479.1:53857-74105 GCA_903798255.1 Fraxinus quadrangulata
AAAAAAAAAAAAAACTCTGTGTACAGAAGCGCACGGAGGCACCTCCGTGTGCGCACGGACACCTCCGTGGCACAGAGGTGTCGTGCATTTTTTATTTATTTATACATATATACATACATACACACAATGCTACCAAAATTTTTTTTTTCAACTAATGCAAATTTGTTTTATTGCATTGATATTGATATGGAAACAATGAAACAAACAACAAACATATCCACCATACCCAGAATCATAGCAAAAAATTGCCATCTCAATCTCAGGCCTTAGACAATGAAAACTTCGAACCCTGCAAAAACAAGGTCTTGGGATGGTCAAACGAAAATTTCTTGACAAAATTAGAGCACAGAGAACAACGCGGGGAGAAAAAAATTCAGAAGAAGAAGAAGTGAAGAATCTTACAGTCGGTGAATGGAATGGAGTATGGTTGGTTGAGTGGAAAAATGGAGAAAGAATAAAGATGGAGTGGTGTGTCAGGAAACGTTGACGGAGAAGAAAAAAGAAAGGATTTTTGACGACGATAAGAAATCGCGACACATAGAGTCTTTACTTTGCCTCTTTTAATATATAGTGAAATATGGCATCCCAAGTGGTTTAAATAATAATAAAAATATATGTATATAGCCCTTGTTTGAAACCCATTATTTAGAACTAATTTTTTTTCAAAACTCATTTTCAATCGAACATTCTTCTAATAAAATAATTTTGCACTTTCACCGTATATTTTCCAAAAAATACTTTTTATGAAATTCATTCTCGAAAAATGAGGCTCAAACAGGGGCATAAAAATGAGAGGCCAAAACTAATGATTGCTTGGAACATTATCGTATAAGAAGTTATAAATATAGACGTGTAAGACATGATATTACTCAAGGATATAGTAAAAAAGAGAAACGTGAAACCAAAACATCTGAACAGAAACCAAAACATCTGAACAGTCGTCTCCCAACATGATTTTCAAAAAGCGGAAAACATTTAATCAAACGAGGAGAATAATCATTAATTCATATATATGTTTCCAAAGTAGCGTTTGAGACAAATAATTCTTTTTTTTCTAATAAGGATTTATACGGCGAAAAACCATAACTTTAAATGTAAAATTACTTGTCCCCCAAATAAAACATATAAAGAATTTAATTAATATTCTTAAAGAGAGAACAAAAATTTGAAATTGACTTACATCAAAAAATAAACAATAAAAACTCAAAATTGAAGACCAAAAAATCTCAAACAACATCGCATCATTCAATGATATATAGACCACAAATTTTAAAGACTAAAATCCAAGTTGTGTGGAACTTTCATAATACGTAGAACTAGAAAATGATCATTTCAATTAAATTGTGCCAGCAATATGTCGTATCACTATGTCACGCGGAATATCAAAAATCCAAAATTCAATAACAGGGATAAACACGTGCACCTCAACCTACCTTAATCTGTTTCTTTTGGAAGGATAACTTTGACGATGAAGAATGTTTCTCGACGGCAACCTGACGCTTTAAAACCTCACTTTCTTCTTTTGATTGAAAATTTTCCGTTTGGAATGTGTATGTGTGTGTCTTAATCAAGAGTTAAAGGCGGAATTGAAGAGTGCCCTCGTGAAAATTTATTACACGTTAATTGTCCAGTCAAACCTTAGGTAAACATTTATTAGAGCCATTCATTTGGTTCGAAAAAAATAATTTAAAACTTTTTCTACAAAAAGGTATGCACGAACTCTTGAACTTGGGTTGCTTGTTTGTACCGCCGTTCACCTTACCATTATGCCAAGCAACACATTTACAACTAATAAAATGCAAATAAAATCCTTTTTCATGTATATGGTAAACTTAAGCCAATGTATGATTACGCTTCAATTTCCTACATTGGCCAAGCATAAGGCGGCTCGTCTATTGGTTGGCATGAAAGTTTTAGAAGTACCTCTATCACAATTAGTAAAACAGACAAGTGTAGTGGGAGACTCTTTTACGACAGTGGAAGAAAGAGCAGGCGAGGGCATCCCCTCTAACTCGGCCATCATGGTCGAGCAAGAGTTGGCCTCCTCTGTCTCTCTTTTACCCAACATGGTCGAAGGAGATAGGTGGATCTTTCAAGCCCTGACCATCTGAATGGCGTACTCGGGTCTGATAAGACGGCTTTTGACTGCGGGCCAATTGATTAGCCTTGTGGTGGGATTGGGCGTTACTCGTTCACCAAGGCCCCATGGTTTTTTCGAAGGATTCCAATTCCTAAAGCCAGTCCAATTAAATAAATTTTAGTACTCATAATTACAATAAGTAAGGAGTAAGATGCTATATACTTCATACAAGAAACATCCATTAAATAAATTTTAGTACTCATAATTTTACTTATAGAGAATATTAATTGAGGGAACAATGATCAAACTAGTTAGAACTTAGAACCCTCTCTCTCTTTCGGTGGCTCTAGCAATGTGCAATTTCTGAAAAAGATTATGCAACACATTCAATGTTTGTAGGAAACAAGACATAGTTTGTAATTAAGTGTTATCAAGAAAAGTGAGCTTCGCCTACTCTAATATCTCACCCATATTTCCTTTCTCGAGGCATAACCTAAAGGCTTTGTTCAAATATAGGTTTTTCAATATTCATGTGCTCTTTCGATGAATGGTGCACTACATGGCAACTGGTACTGGAGAGAAAAAATGCTAGTGTATCCAAATGTAGAAAAAACTTGCTAGGCCATCAATGTAGATTTCATGGCTAGTAAAGACGCCTGTGCAGGTTTCATTGCCATGTTTGGCTCTTTTACCATATTGTGTCAATAAATTTCATGTTCAATTAACAACCTTCAATTGTACGTGTTCACAAGAATTTTCCACAAAACACAAGCACAGGCATGCTTATGCAAAAGTATTAGAATAAAAGATTTTACTATGGCTCAAAATGATGAAGAAAGAGCAAACCAAAGACTCACTACTAGATGTTGGATAAAGACGAAATGCTACTGCTCCCATCTCTTTTCAACTACCATTTGCCCACCCATTTAATTTCGAAAAAGTCTTGAACGGACCAATGGAAGTCAAACAAGACAGTTGATGAATTGACCGATTCTCATTAACTGCAAATAATGACAATAAATGAGATTTTAACTTCTTTTTCTTCTTAGTACTGCAGTGCTATATAATCCACCTACATCATGCCGCAGATTTTAAATCAAAGTAGGTAACTAAGAAATACAAACCAAAAGGATCCTTCAGCAGGGGGATTGCGACTGAACAGTCACGATTCTTGGGTATCAGAGCACACCCCCCGTCCAGCAATCTTACTACTGCCCACGGAAGGAGCTCCATTACCTGATGAAAAGAGCCATCACTGCCTAATTTATCAGATGATCGAATGGTTAAAATATAGGGACAAAGAAATGAATAATAACATAATAGTTTAATACTATCACAATAATCAAAGACAAGAAACAATACCTCTAACTACATTGTTTTTCTTGTCATTCTGGGAGTTGTAGAACAAATTTGACTTGCCTTGAGCAGGTTACTATCTTGATCTGTTGCGGATGTACCAGAAAGAACACCACAAGTCTAGCCATTAAAATGATCCAGAAGCTCCATTGGAGCTGACCAGAAAGAACACAACAAGTCTGACCCTAACATGATTCTCCGTGCTCTATTAAATGCCATCAGCCATAGATCCAGTCTCCTTACTTATCTGGGAATTATCCCGGGTGTTGGTTACATCTTCCCCGTATCAAACAGTAACAAGTCACATAAATAGGTTTGTCATGATTGTATCCAGCATTTCTTTTGAGCAAAATAAATCCATCATGTGTTATCATCCGCTTTTTCAAAATCATGGTGAGTGACGACTATTTAGCAGTTTTGGTATCACCCCTTTCGTCTTTTTTACTATCTCTCCGTGTAATTTATCATATCATGCGTGCCTACATTTACAACTTTCTATATGACAACTTTTCATGTAAAATCACTATTCTCCCCCACTCCATTTCTATAAAAATTAGAATATGTTCAAAACATTATAATATTAAAAGTTATGTTTTATCTGTCTTCGTCTCCTCTTCCATGTTTGTCTTCAAAATTTGGAGTTCTAATATAACATAGAATAAGTTCTTTACCTAAGAATAGATGTGTGGTATGCTAACTTTTTCATGCAAAAATCATTCCATCATAACTTTCATTGCGAGTATTCACTTTTTTCTAAAAATATGTGATTTACTTGGAGTACTTGCCACCATTATATGTTCAAAAAGTGCAAAAATCAATTGGTCGTACACTCTTCTACAGGGACATAGTGACCTATAACAATATCATTGGCATTCCAGAAGGGATGACATGAATTTGCACTAGATCATGGTCTAGAGGTTGGACAACTTTTGATATTATCCTACACTAAGGGTCGTAACTTTGATGTTCGAATATATGGGGAAAAAGTGTGAAAGAGTGATTTTTAATGGTCAAAGGGGTATAGCAAAGAAAAGATCTAGGCAAAGTCAAGAAAAAGTTGTACAAAACAAACCAGCTCAAACGGTTCATAAAAATGCAACGGGAAACCTAGTTCAAGCATTGCGGTTGCATCTAGCTCGAAATTTCAGCATAACCAAAGACAACCGATCACAACAATTGCTTTCGATTCTTGTAGCTACAATTTGTTCCCAATTGTTGCTATTGGATATCTTAGGCCATGTTGGAATTTCGAACCATGTGCAACCGAAGTGCTTGAACAAAATTTCACATTGCACTTATATCAAGTGTCTAAATCGGTAACCTTTTGTACAACTTTCCGTCACCTAGCCTAGATATTTTCTTTACGATATCCCTTCAACTATTAAAATTCACTCTGACATGCATTTTTTCCATATATTCAAACATCAAAGTTACGATCATTGACCTCTAGATCATGATCTAATGCAAATTTTTGTCATCTCTTCTGGAATGCCAATGAACCTTCAATAATGGATATTATTATACGCCACTATCTATGTGTTGAATCCTACAAAAAAGCGTGCTAACAATCATTTTTTGCACTTTTTGAACAAATAACAGTGGCAAGTGCTCCAAGTAAATTACAAATTTTTAGAAATGGTGTATACTACCAATGGAAAACTATAATGAAATGTTTTTGCACGGAAAAGCTAGAGTACCACACATTTATTATTAGGTAAAGAACTCATCCTACATCATATTAGAACTCCAAATTTTGAAGACGAACATGAAAGTGGGGATGAAGGCCGATAAAACATAAGTTTTAATATTATAATGTTTTAAAATAGCAGGGGTGAGACTAATGTTTTAAAATTTAAGTGTTATCAATAACTAAAGGTGTGTTTGATTGTGTGTATGGAATTTGCATGGAAAAATAAATAAAATTTATTTATTTGATTGATATAGTTTTTAACCTATAAAATACTAAACTTGTCCATTTTTTTATTGTGGGTAAATGAGAGAGATTCGATAGATAAGAGAGAAAATGAGATAGTGGATTTCTTGGAAAATAAAATCATACTCCCCTATAGAAAATATTTTTCTTGATTTTGAGGAAAATATGGTCACGTGATCAAAAGTAGAAAAATATTTTTCATAGAAAAATGTCAATCTACCAGTACAAAAGTAGGAATTTGGGTGGAAAAAAAAACACATTTTTCATGAAAAAAATTGATAATCAAACGCATCCTAATGAATTTATAAAAATTTCATTAATAGAGAGATTTTGATGAATTTCAAATTTAAAATATATATATAATCAAATCTTTTAAAATTTTACTATATTTGATGAGATTCTTATGAAATTTATGGAAATCTATTCAAATCCATAAAATTCATTAGGATTTATAATTTTTTTAAATTAATCAAAATCTTAGTTGAGAACACCCCGTTAATATGAGTTCATTGACCGTTAGGGTGATCCATTGTGTTGCTCTTAATAATTTATATCCTTATTAATAGAACATTGTATTACAGGTCATTCGAGACTTAGCAAAATCAAAGCTCTTTTGATTGTTCGTTTCTCTATGAAGGAAGTAAAGTTCCGCATCAATTTAAATAGAAAATGTGCATTATATAATAATTTTAAAATAGCCCAATATTTATTTATTTTTTTCCTTAATTTAGAGGATCTTGCATGCTCTTGTAATTAAACTATTTTAACCCTTGTTTGTGTCATTTGAAAAATAAATTATTTTGACATGCATGCAGCAACTAATTTATTTTGAAATGACGATGTGAACTCTTAGGTGAACATTTGGCTTCTTGGGAAATTTGAAGGCATTATTCATTGTGGGGTCAAAAATTAAGTTATAAAAAAAAAATTAAGCAACATAAAATAAATAAATTAATACATTTACTACAATTTTGTTGACACGTTTCATACTTTAAAACCGTCATATAATCTCATTATTATCAATATTGTCACCTATCTCAACAACATCAAATACAAAATTCCATTTAGGAAATCTCTTCATGACTATTACAATATCTAACTCAACAAAAAATGAATGCTTATATTTAAACAATGAACTCCAATAGGCAAAGTTTCACTATTCCAATAAACACAATAGAAAATGTAACTATATTCCACAATCAATTCCAATAGACACAATTTTCCATAATTCCGATAGATAACAATCAATTCCATAAAAATTCCAAATTCTAAAAATATTTTAAAAACAGCAAATATCTACAAAATTAATAAATATCATAAATTAAAGCATAAGTGCATAACTCATAGGCGGAATAGAACTAAATTTACCAAAAAAAAAAAAACCAATAGTAGGCAAGAACAAAAAATTTGTCACAAAATGAAGAACAGAGAAAGATGTAGGCTTTCAATTTGAGGGCTCCTGTTCAGTGGGTTGAGTCGTGGAGGCATGGTGTGGAGAAGAGAGGTGGTTGTCACCAATGCTAATGAGATGGAGATAAGCGAAAAGTGAAAAATTAATTGGTGGTTGGCAAACCTAAGAAGTGGAGATTGGAGGAGAAAGGAGATTTTGGGACTTTTGCTTTGAAAGTTGAAATCCATCTATTTCTATGTCTATCATATAATAGGGAAGAGTGAAAGGAAAAATTCCGATGATTTAGGAATTGAGAAAAAATGATATTTTTGTGGGGTCAGCGGACCCCACATGATCCCAAGTGGATCCGTCCCTAATTATGTCTAATCGTAATTTTTCATAATAGAAAAAAGTAATCAATATGGGATTGCAAATGAAAATGTCAGTGCCTCTAATGAAGAGGTTATTCCATCGCATGCACAAAACTCAGAGTTTGCAAGTGAGGTCTAGTTAGAGGCACAACTTTTATATTCAAGTACAAAGGAATATATGCTTTTGGATACGTTCATGCTTTTATAAGTTCTTTAACGATATATTAAATATCCTAATTTGTGGTAGCAATTTTCATTTCACTGGCTCCTCGTACTTTTGGCAGTTTCAACTCGTAGACATGGTGGCTTGCCTAGTAGAATAAAATAATTGTCCAATGCTACATATTGAACATACTTGGAATGTACTTGTTATCTTATTTAGTTGGGAGTATTGACATTCAACCCAAACAATACACAAAATAGTGTCTACACTTTTTAATGTTGTCGTGATATTTTTTTATATATATTTACCATCACTAAATTCATGGTCTAATTCTGGAGTTGATTAAATTGTATCCGCACCCGTCCCTGCCCCCTCCTAATTATGTTTTTTATGTTTTTATACTCATTATTAATAAAAAAAATTGCCACATATAATGGTTTGCTAAAAATACATAAATTGCTACAATGCATTGCTAATACATCTGCAAAAACATGTTTATAGAAGCTGATAAGAACAGTAAGAACTTATATGTAAATGGTGAGACTTGTCAAAAGAATCTTTGGAGATAAACAAGAACGAAGGCCGTTCATCGCGTCGCACAGATCAGTTCTAGATTTGGGGAGAGAGAGAGAGATCCAAAAGGTGGAAGAACATATTGCAAAGAGGCAAGTGGACAAAACACGCTTTATGCTATTTGCAGCAGATTCATTTTTCCATTAATATCATCCTTTTTAGTCTGCCAAAATATTTACAAAGATCGTGTGAAAATATACCATGCCTTTTGTTGAAATCTTATTAGATTAATCTTACACGGCCTGCTATTCTTTGGCTATCTAATCTCATCATTATCTGATGTATATTTTACATGCTTATCTATATTTTTCAAATTGAACAAATTTCTACTTAATTTAGTGAAAATATTTTCATCGCACGTAAAACCGAATTTTGAGATACTTGGAGCAACAATGAAGATTCTGAGTTTAGTTTGAGTTGGTTTAAAGCAATTAAAAATTAATCAAATTGTACAATATTGACAGAAAGCATCAAAAGAGCAATTGAAGAAAAGTCACAAGTTTCGGGAGTGAAATTTGACTTATGAACAATCTGGTGAGTGATTTGCATACTTTTGAAACTTGAGAAGGACCGATTTTGGATGAGTATGGAGGTTTGGGAACCAAAGTGACTGCTTTTGAGAAATACGGGAACAAAAGATTTAGACCAAAATCATGCAAAAACTTAAAAGGGCCAAAATATAAAAAGATAAAAGTCGTAGGGGTGACGACGGTTTGCATTCAAAGGTTGTTTGTTGCGGTCCGACCGTGGTAGGCAAACTGTTGTCCGATCGTTGCAAACCTATATTTATATTTTTCTATTTTGTTTTATTTTTGTAAGTATTTTGATCTTTTTGAGCACACAGTTCAAGGAGTTTGAGCACTATATATATAAAGATCTAAATTGGGTCAAGTAAAGTGGGATACACGAAAGGGGGAAAAAAGGAGGAATATGCAAGATAATAGAGAAGAGAAAAGATGGTGTTTCAAGAACTTGGAGAAAGTCAATTATTTGTACAAGAAGTTCATCTTTTTCTCGATTTTTCTTCTAAATCCGGGGATGTACTCCAAACCCTTTTTGTGTTTTTATTCTGCTATGATATGTAACTAAATCATTGGTTGAGATGAATGATTTAACATCGATTTGAACCTTTAATTTCAATTCTCAAGAATCGTAAAATTAATTATTTTATGTATTGTTTTTACTTCTTTTCTTGATGCGTGAATTACTTGGTGAATTGTAACATATCAAAAGGTAAGTTATAAATTTATAAGACCACGTTGTAAAATTCGGCAATTGTAAAATTCGGCAATTGGATAAAAAATAGAGATATATTTTTATTATTGTTGTGATCTTTAATTGTATTCTTAGGTGATTTGACGCATTTAGTTTAAGTTTATTTGGATTCACATAGAGATATAATGAGTTGACTCAACTAAGAACTTGAAGGGAGAGATTAAATGTGATAACTACGCTAAAATTGTTAGCTTTAAACATAATATCGAGTAGTTTATCCTCGATTCGAAGAAAACGCGTTCGTATAATTATTTTTACTTTCCCAGTTAATATTAGTTTTAATCAAAACCTTGCCATCAATGTTTAGTTTATTCAAATACAATATATGAATAACTAAATTAATCATTAAATACATAGTTCTCGTGTGAAGTCTTATTACTTGTTTGATTGACATCATACCCTTACGATATAGAAAACAACAAGATTTTGGCTAACTATAGGTGACTATTTTTATTTAATATTGGTTTAAATTATTTTTAGTTTTTTTTAATATTTCTTTTTTTTTTCAACTGATCTACTTGTTTTTCTTGATTTTATTTTGGGTTAGTGAACAAAGAGAATCAAGAGACCAACATGAAATGGAAGATTCGAAATTGATGAAGACAACATGTTTGCGAGAGATTTATTGCCAAGCAAATAAGGTTAGTTTTATTAAAATATATATATATATCAGATTCTACCGGTCAATTTTGAGGAGAAAATTTCTTAACTATAGAATTTGATGGAAATTAAGTCATTAGTTTCAAAGCTTGCTAGAAATTGCCCCTCTCCATCTATTAATGTGAAAATATTTCTATCCTTCAACTTAGTACTCAAATGAAAGAGGCCACGAAAAAATCGGCGCAATGATGGTAAGTGATCAAGTAATTTTAGTGATTGAGACGTGTTTCGGTAATTTGATCATAACTTTAACTACAATTATCAGAATCGTGATTATGACCACAATCCGGAAAAGTTGTTTCGGCGTAAACATCGTGGGCACCGAGCTCTGCTCGATGTGTATGGTTTTCGACCTCAAATTTCTCTGTTTTCCTTTTCGTATTATTATTTTTAGTTAAATTTTGCTATTTTTTGTTATATTTTGATTGCATGTTTGGAGATGATTTTTAACCCGATTTGGGCTAGATTTTTTGCAGACTACTTATTTTATTCCTTATTTTAATTTAGCNTCGAATTTTTGCTATAAAGTCCGGCTTGTGGACTTATTTTCATTATTGCTGGATATAATAAAGTTCTTTAAACTTTAAAGACGTTTTCTCTATATTTTTGACATTAATCTTGTATTTTTTTCCTGTGAATTTCTTGATAAAACTAGCCTGCACAATAATCACTATTCTGTCCGACGTCAATAACTTGCTATGGATCAAGATAAACTTTCAAAATAATTTAATGTCTACGAAGACATCGTTAAGTTACAAATATAAAGTTAAATAATTTTGAAAATTAGGTTTATGTAAAGTATATTCTTGCATAACATTATCTCATCTTTAAATGACATAGCGACACTTTATATCACATTTTTAAAATTCATTTTCAATCAATCATTCGTCTAATAAAATAATTTTGCTACGTAAATCAAAAACTTTTTTCTGCATCTATTCTTTAAAAATCACTTTTTTACAAAATTCATTCTCGAAAATGCGGTGAAGTGAAACAATAAAAATAACATATGATCAAACAATTAATAATTTATTCAAAACATGAGTTTTATTTTATTAGTCAACAGCGTAATCAGCTTCACAAAAAAAGCTGAAGAACATATTATTTAGCGGTAGCATTGTTAGCAAAACTACAGCACACAGACACGCTCTTAAGTGATCCTACTTCCACTATTCATAATGCAACGAAAATGCATTATTCACAGTTATTTAAGAAGTAGGGTTTTTAATTAAACCCATAAGGCACCAGCCCTTTTAAGCAATGGCTTTAAGGATTGTTTGAGGTGGAGACTCATGATCTCGTTAGCTCCGCCGACAAATTCGCCGCCAATGTACACCGCCGGGACAGATGGGTTGCAACCGAGTCTTAACAGAGCCTGCTCAATGTCTCCACCTCTTGGGATTTCATCGAGCTCATACACAACAGGATTAACACCGAAATCACAGATGAGTGATTTGATCGTGAGGCTCATGCAGCATGAACTCTTGCTGAAGATCACCAATGGTTTTTCTGCCACTATTTTGTTCACTCTCTCCATTGTTAGAAAATCAACCGAATAAGCTAAAAGTTTCAGGTTTTGGGACGTGAAATGGCTAGAAATACGGCAACAGTGACGAAAAACCTAAGTTTTAAGTCGATAGAGAATGTAGGAGTGTTATCGTTAGTAAGTCGAATGGAGACTGCATTTATATAAGAAAATGGGAATGGTTCTGGAATATTAAGGTACAATAGATAATATTTTAGAGGAATTAAGATTTTTTTTTTTTTTTAATGTTCGATTATTACATTGAGAGTGAAGTTTACGATATCGAATCTCTGCATACGAAATATAAACGTGTCCTTCGTACGGCATTCTCTTTGTTTGATGATAACAATGAGTTTCGTATGTCATGTCTTTTGTAAGTATTGGGTTCTCCTTTTTCATTTTTCGTAAAGCTGAGTTGGAGAATGAAGTTGGATTTATCCATTTGGGACCAATATTCGCATCTAATTCTCCAATGGAAAAGGGCAAGCCAAAAAACAAAGGGGATAGAATTTTTCCAACCATTTATTTATGTTCACAAGTCGTGTGCTTAAAATCCCAAGTTAAATATGAAAACATAAATTGCCATATACTAGTTTAAGTTATTCTTTTTTTTATCACAGTTCAAAAGTCTATCAATGCTCGAAAACTCAATTAAGCACACATGTTACAAATTTGGCCACAATGCTTGAATATGAAAACAATAGCTCGAAAGCGAGTTCTTAACCCGAGAAATCTACGTATATAGTTAATTTTTTTAAGATAGAAAGTATTATAAATAATTTGTATAACAACCGATATTGTCATATGATGAAAGTAAAAAAGTTTTCTACATGGAATATAGAAAAAAAAAAAAAACAAGGGTTTCACCTTTCTCGGGAGAACTCTCGATAGTAAAAAAGAAAATATCTTAAAATTCTCAAGCTTTTCATCATTTATCAATTGGAATATGTGGATCATGCAAGTTGCTTCTGAAAATATTGACCAATTTATAAGGGTTTGGACCGTTCCTCTTAAAAGGTCAACCTTGTAAAGAAGAATAGCATAATCCCTTATAAATTGGTCTATATTTTTCATTTTTCTTCGATGTGAAATTTTATCCATTAATATGTCCCGCATTTTATCTCTTAACATATCTTGTAAGATGGTGACTCGTTTGAGTAAGCTAATTTTGAAATTTGTGTGCTCATTTTTTTAGTCTTAATGGGATTGAAATGCTCATGAGCTTAATGGACTTTAATACCATCTTAAGATTTGAGATTTCATTTTAAAATATCAACCTTATTAAAAGGAGTAGCTCAAATCCTTGTAAATTGGTCTATGATTTTATCTTTATTCGATATGAAATTTTATATCTTAGCTTGCCCTCACAAAATGATGGCTTGTTTTTAGCAAACAAATCTTGAAATCTGCGTGCTCATTTTTTTTAGTCTTAATATGATCGAATTGCTCGTTTGGAATTTAATGAGCTCTGATATCATATTAAAATTTAGGGTTTTACCTTAAAATGTCAATCTTGTTAAGAGAAACAATTCAATCATTTATAAACTAGTCTATACTTTCATCTTTATTTGATGTGATTTTATCCTTAACCGTTTCATCATTTAAAACTTATAAAATACTTATTGACATGTATGTGCATGCGAGGTTATTATATGTACACATACTTATGAATATATGATGTATCCGTACACAAAAGATCGTGTGCCTCAAATGACAGGAAATAATCGCAAGAGCCGGTTTTTAGGGTTTCGTGATAGTTGATACTGATGGCGACATATTGCTCTTTCTCTACCATTTGCTTGTCAATTGTTCTTGATTAATGTATGTACATGAATCGTGACTGTGTAATCTCACCTACCATACATTAGTATGTCGGTCTAAGTAATTTGTAATGCATTTGTATTATCACCTAGCTCATCAATTTGTTGGGAGTCGAGATTGAATGCGTATTAGTTAAGTTCTTATATATCCTCGTCTATGGAAAAAAATATCTGAGTGTTGAACCAATTCTGCGAAAATGTGTTTCATGGAAAAGAATGTCAACTTCTAAAAATAAACAAGAACGACGGCGGTTCTTGGCATCTCACGGATCAGTATTAGATTTTGTGAGGTCTCTCTCTCACGCTAATACAGATTCTGAAAGAAGAAAAAAGATGAAAAAGGCAGAAGAACATATTGCAAAGAGGCAAGTGGACACGCTTTATGGTATTTGATGCTGATTAATTGTTACAGTCATTTCACCTGTTTTTTCTTTTTCCTTTTCCTGCCAAAATATTTATTAAGATTTTGTGCAAAACTATGATTCCCTCCAATCCTCTAATCAATGAACATATAACAATCCAAACTTATGTAGCAAAGATACTGAGACCTAAGAGAAGGTAGTGTTAAATCTTGTATGCCCTCTTCATGCTTCTAGTCGATGGATGGTTAGTCGTATGTATTGTTTGTTCCTCGTCATGTAGTTGTTGGATCCTCATAACTATCATTGATTTCCACTTCAAAGCACGCAAGTCTATGGCCGTATCTCGTCTATAAAATATTTAGTGACTCGTCCATATTTCCATGTTGCCGAACTAGATAAACTTTCAGCCCATGTTTGGTGTAGCTAAAAATAAGATTTTGATAAAAGTTGTTGATGAGATGTGTGGTTGAAAAGTTGAAAATAAAATTGTAAGTTACATGAAGTTTGTGGTTAAAATTAATTTTTAACTTTGACTTAAGGTTTTATCACGTTTTAAAGCTACACCAAACATGGGCTTAATGTTTCTACAACCTTCATAACTTATAGTTCACAAATTACTATGATTTTACTATTAAAATGTTCCAAAAATCTCTTTACAAAAATTTTGACTGCTTCTTTATTCTTAAACGAGAAACAGAAATAAAGAAAAAGGTCGGAATATATTACATTCTCAATTTTGTGTACATTTGATTCCCATTGTTGAAAATTACATGAAGTTAGTATCCTATTGTTCTTAACAATCTCTAACACGTCCAGTTAACATTTGGTACTTCTATATTTCCTAGGTTCTGAATAATTGTTGGTTTTTGAATATATAATGATGTGAGTTGTGGTTCTTGAAACCCGCTTTCATAAGTAAAAGAGCATTTTTTGCTCGTGCAGTCCACTTAGCATGATTTTATCGGTCCACTTGATATCACCCGGATCTGTTTTTGTCTTGGACTTACTTGGACCGTTGGATTAAATCGAAGGCTGAGGTTGAATGAATATATACCTCCTTAGGGTTACTGTGCCGTCACTTTTCATATGGTTTTCATTTGGTTCCTCTGTTGTTCTTTGTTGAGGCGATTCCTAGTGTTTCTTTGGGGGTTTTTTCCATTCAATACATGAGCTGTAATTGGTCTCCTAGTTTGTATTTTTGGGTCAGGTCTGACCCTTGATTATTTTGTGTTCATGGTGGTGTGTACAGTGTTTTAGGTTATATTTTGTATAATCGGTAAATCTGCACTAGTTGATAGGTTGTGAAATTCCTGATTTTGTATTGTTAGGCTGATTCGGAAGATCCGTTTGTGGATCGATGATCATATAAAAATGGCCATAATCTGAGTCTTGGTTGTACGGACTTGTATCATTCTTGCATAGTGACGAGCTCGATTTACCTCTAAGCCCCCTAAATTAGCCGAACTTGGTGAACAATCTCTTATGTCATTTACTTTCCTGCGGTATGTGTTCTTGGGCGTATGTTTACTGTTTGTGTGACAATTGGGTGAAAACAAACCCAACAAATGAATATATACTACATTTTTTTCTTTTCAATAGATATTGAGACGAAACATAATAGTAAAGTTTTTTTGTCGACACTTAACATTTGCCACATGAATCAATTTATGAGGCACTATATCTATCAAACATTCAAAGGAAAATTGAATTGTTGATCGTTAAGCTATTGTTAGAGTAGCAAGTTGTTTTCCAATTCATAATTTCATTATAGGAGCACTAATGGTCCTAAACTCAAATATGATCAAGTCGCCAGCTAACCTTAAACATGGCTCAAACTTTATAAAGATAGCGCATCCTCAGAATAGAACTCCCCAGCTCCCAGCTTACTGGGCCTGATGGTGGAACGGGCATTTTTTGGGGGAAGAAAGCGGCCTCCTTTTACGGCAGAGTCAACATTTTTCTCTAGCCATATGAGGAGAAAACTTCATATACGTTTCTGGAGGGGATATTGTCCATCTACATCTATCCAACTAATGTCATGGCAAAGTAAGCCTACTATATATTGGATTATTAAGCGGTTAAATGACTCCCTCTAAAATTTCCTTTTTTAGTCCAACTTTTTAGAGTTTGCAAGCCACGAAGGAGTCCCCTTTTTGTCCTTTTGTTTTTCACCGTGGGTCGATGCCCATAGATTCAAAGTTGTGGTGTTTCTATGAGAATCACACGACCATTTAGTTGGAATTTAGACATTTTCTTTTCTTGTAGAATAATTTTATTACAATAATTAAATACTTGCTGCTTGAATAATAAGTTGACAATCCATGCTGCATTTGTCCCAAATATCTATTTGAAATTATACCATGCCAAATTAACTTTGGTCTATTTGTATCAATTAAGTAATTGGTTATGTTTGAATTTCATTGCTCCTGTGAATTAGATATTCTAATTCTAATATTTTTCGTTATTAAAAATATTTGATTATTTAGTACTTTTTCAATGTAAATTAAAAAAACAAAGAAGAGAAAAGGTCACTGGACTTGGGCTTTACACACAACTCAGCTTATTTCTGCATAAGATGGGCCTTTAACATAAACGGTATGACCATCATTGGGCTTGGGCCAATTCCCAAATGAAACCATCAATTAAATATTCGATTAGATTTCATAAAAAGTGACATTTTTTTTTATGGAAATTACTTGAGTTTATCTTTTAATCACAAAATTACAGATTATTCTTTTTTATTCTAAAATTATTGTCTCTAATTCCCAATTACTGTTATGCCTGTTTGATTTGATAATTTGTAAAAAGAATTTATCGAATCAGACCACTTACACCCCTAATGTTTGTGTCAATTATAGATGTTCGATATAGTGAAGAAGGAGATGAGGTGATTTTATCAAAATCCATGTTATTTTTTGGTATGTACTTTTGTTTACAATGTAAGCATCACAAAATTGTTGCAAAGTGTGTTGTGAAAGTATAATTATTGTGTTGCCCTTTAGATAGTCACAAGCTGTGTCACTGAGCCCCTGATTGGTTTGGATAAAAATTATATTTTTAGTAATAAAATTTGATCAAATTTATGGTTAAAAAGTTGATAAAAATTGTAGTCTCGTGAAATATGTTATTGAAAATGAATTTGAGAACAAATTATTTTTATGAAATGGAAGTCAAACAGGAGCTAAGTATCACATCTAATGTTTCATAAAAAAGTTTACAATGTGTTACTTTTATGTTTTGCAATTCATTGCACGTCTAACCGTGGTCTAATTACAGTGTGTTAGTTTACTTCTTCAATCTTACGGGCTTCTTACAGCTTCTACGATTATATCCATATATGTCGCATCTTTTACACTTTGTCGCATAATGCTGCTCACTACCGATCGAAATCTTGTTTCATTAAATCGTGTGGATTGTCTTTTTTGAAATTGGAGACATGATAATCAATGATCTAACATCTTCGACGCTATTCAACCCGAATTAGAAACCCGAATTAGAAAAAAATATCAAATGGGCACTACCACGACATCGATCAACAAACTTTCAGATAATTAGAGAGAATTGAAAATAACATAGAATGTATTCTCATAATTACGAATTCTCTCTTTCGTTTCTTTTCAACCTTATCCTTATCACAAAGCAATAAATAAAATACGTATTTTATACGTCAAGCTAGATCGTATTGACGTAAAATTTATTCAATCTTTTCAAGGTAGTGAACATGAGACACGTTTTGGACAACAACATTAACCACAGTCCAAACAAAATTATCTTTTTAGGACAACCACAATAAAAAATTTGGTCAACCTTTGATAACAAAGTGGCCAAGTGTCAGGCCAGGACAAGGTGGGCGGCGACCCAAGACGGCACGGCGGAGGAGCCTGTTTTTATAATTATCACTCAAATGGATTATGTTAAAAAATACCCAAAAACGAAGAGGTGAACTGAATGATTTTGATACAAAATCACAAAAAAAAAAAAAATTAATGGTTGTTGTTCATTAAAAATAGAAAGATAACGATATAATCAAGAATCAAATACTCAAAATTAAACTATATCCTATCCCTTAACTATCAGATCTAGCCACAAATCATCATATGAGAAAAACACGAATTAGAATTAATATACATCACCGAGTTTATGAAGAAAAATAGAATATTGAAAAGCAATTTACATCAAAGCTTGAATTCTTCTTCTATTACATACTAAACAATCGAAATCCACATTAATGTCACGCCAGCCGTGGAAAGAGTTTCATTGTGTGTCCAAGTGTTGTGGGATTAAAATCTATACCTCGATCGTCGAGACTTGTTGGCCCAACGGAATGCCTCGATTGTCAAACCTCCCACGAACAAAGGAATGCAACCCTATTTACTTGGCAGAAAACATGATTTGAGCCCTCGGCTAGAGCCTAGAAACTAGATTAATAGCCTCGAATGACTTGCATGAATCGTATGCAAATAATGAAATTATGAACAAGTGTCACAAAAACACAAACATACATTAGTTTTGAAAAAAAAAATTGATATTTAATCATAACTTTCAAGATAGTGATAAAAAAATATCAACTAACAAAAATGACTAAAATGTCCTTGAAACCTCTTATAAATAGACCATTGCACAACAAAGAAATTATCTAAATTCTTAACAAATAATTTGAAAATTGAAAGAACGTCTCTCTCAAAAATGTCTCGGATTGAAAGAGTATATAGGGTTAGATATCTCGAAAATTGAAATAATATCTCCGATCGAGAAAACGATCTCTCGTTGAAAGAATTTCAAATTATCTCTATCTCTAATACAAAATTTACTTCAAAATACACAAAAATCACAAAAAATGAGGGAAAATTCTGTCGAAAATAAGAATGAAAACTCTACCGTTGATTTTAAGAAAATATTATCAGCCATTTGAGGCCAACAAATGCTATATGTACAAATTATGGATGATCTTCTCATGATACGACATTAAATGATAATGTCAATAAAGTGAGTATCATATCTACACTTTTATTTAACAATTATTTCACCAACATCACACGATAATGATTTCAAAATATACATATAAAATTATTCAATAGTAATATGTAAAGAATATATTGTTGTTTTCTATGTAAATGAAGTTTTTTCTTTATCGGATTATTTTGTATTCTGCTTTATCTAATGTGCAAGATTTAGCTCCTTGTTTGGATTCAATTTTTCAAAGTTCATTTTTCTTTAAACTCGTTTTCAACTCATTTATAGGATTCACAACTTTATCTATTTTTAACCATATATTTCGTCCATTTTTTTATCAAAATTTACTTAAAGACTCATTTTAACCAAACTAAGCGGTGATTATTAAATTAAACAATTTTGTATGATAATACAAACATATTGTTTTTACAGCAATAATATTCTGAGACGTCGGATCAAGAACCCTGACATCACAACTTTTGACCCACTTAATCATGCCTCTTAACGGTCTAAAAAACAGGGCTCACGAACCCCCAAAATAGACCAACAGTACACAATCATTATACCTTTTTTCTTTTCTATTATTTTTTATTTTGACATGTGTTGAAGAATGTCCATCACTTGTTCGAGAGCGTGTGGGACCCAATTTCCACAATGAATTAAGATTCTCGTAATTTTATCGTTATTTAAGGCCTAAACAAAAGTACTAATGGAATTCCGTATTTTCGTGGAATCCAAGGAGATTGCATCCCGGTTTGCCCAGTTAAATTATAATTTATTTTTTTATCAAACATATATTTTTTAATAAAATAATATATGTAAATTAATTTTTTTTTAAATCGCGCATTCTTCAAAAAATTACTATTTCTCTTATTATAATGTAAAATAATGGGACCAAACGAGAACTGTCAATTTTTATAATAAATTACACTATCAGTCCCTAAACTTCTTGTTCTCATAGCAAGTCGTTTTTCAATATTTGAGCAAATTAGTATGAACCTTGTATTATAAATTCTTAGTATAAGCGGTCTAAGTCTCGAGAAGATTATATCCATTTGATTGTAAATTAATTTTGGATAAATTATATTATTCGTCCCTAACTTATAATATTATAAAAAAAGGGCAACTACGTATTAACCCTCTTATCATACTTACATAGTTAGTGATTATTGACAGTGTAAAACGTTAATATATCATTATATCGGATACTGTTAGATAGTCCTCAAATATTCAACTCTATGAAGTTAATCGAGTTCTTAATTTGCACTTATATTTGAAAATTTAAAGTAGAATATATGTTTAGAAGGATCGTATCATCAATTTAACGAAAATTTAGATCATTTTTGACACTGAGAAATAAAATTGTAATTATAATAACAATTTTGTATGGACTAACTTGCCTATTTTCAAAGGTTAGAGACTAACAACAAATATAGTAGTTTGGAGCCAATAGTGTGATTGTTTATTAATTTTACATTATCATCAATCATGCTCCAATAGGGATAGAGGGGCAATTAATACATTTTAGAAAATTCACCAAAGAATTGTTGGAAAGTCTTTTTAGTTGCTACAATTAGATACAAATTAGTTATCTAATGTAAAATAACTAATTTAAATCTATAATGAATTAATATTTCAAATGAATATTTAAATCTATTATAAATTAATATTTCAAATTATATTCACCCATCCCAATATCTAGGGCAAATTTATCTAAATTTTTTTAAAATTCAAATTCCTTCCATTTCTATTAACCTCACTGTATTGTGGAGAGAGAGAGAGAGAGA
>CAIGRB010025485.1:20092-49916 GCA_903798255.1 Fraxinus quadrangulata
AGTCACTTTTGGATAAGTGTTCATTGTTATAAATCACTTAAGGATAAGTGCTCTTTATTGTAAGTCACTTAAGGAGTGCTACTCCTTGTTGTAAATTACCATTATAGTACATTTGGCCTTACTTGTGACGGAGAGCTTGGTAACGGGGACATAGAACACATTGTGTAACGAACCCCATTAATTTGCTTGTCATCTTTACATTATTACACTTTACTTCGAATTGCTATTTACATTGTGCTATATTTCCTTAGGTGACAATACTTGAATTAAGTTATCGAATTTGCATATTTACTTATTACACTTGGCATTTATATCTTGTGTATTGAATAGTTTTGAGACTAATTATCGAAAAAGTTTCAAAAATCAATTTATCACCCTTTTGGTTAGTTATTCTTGGGCTAACAAGTTATTGGAGTTGCAGAAGAACAGGTTAAAGTAAGCACATCTATAGATACTAACTTTTTTCATGATCTGTATTTGACATTTACATTTAGTTTTTGTTTTACATTTAGGATACTAATGTCAAACATACATTGAACAAGAAAGGTAAGGGTAAGATGGACTCTATTGATGAGATCAAAAACCCATACTTTCCTCCGAAGTTATCATTCAATTTGGGGGTTGCATCGACCATCAGACATAAATAAATCTAGAAACATGGCAGTATGTTAACGTGGTGAATGAGACCAAAGTTGATGAGCAAGCTTGTGGGGGTGAAGGAGATCAATATTACTGAGCAAGGGGTACTACAAATCTATATACATACAGTTCAATTATAGGTCGCAATCTCATTGAGGTCAGAGGTCACATTTTGCATATATGTATATCACATTTGCATACATTTCGTAGGTCACAGAAATGGGTTTACATGTTACAATGTGTACTGTATCCTGTGTTTTGTCACTGATCATTAGAGTCTGGACTATACTAGTCACAAATTCACATTTCTTTCATTTCATTTCACATGTCGGAGTATTGTTACCATATGTCATATGTCACAAATGCATGCAAGCTGGTTACAACCCCTAAAAATGTTGCAGTAACATGTCACAATCATTAGAGTCTGGACCATACATGTCACAAGTCCACATTTCTTTCATTTTATTTCACGTCATAGTATTGTTTCCACATGTCATATGTTACAAATGCATGCAATCTGGTCACAACTTCAAAAAATGTTGCGTTAACATGTTATAACTCCATGACACGTGTATTATTGTATCATTATGCACCAACATCTAGATTGTCAGTTAAGAGGACTCCCAGACCCACAAAAATGTTACAGTCTCCGTATGTTACTGGTGAAGGGAAACAAAGTAAGCATTCAAATGGCATTGTCGTTTTTGACAAGCATAATGAGCAACCTGATGAAGCTAATGTTGTCGCATTTCGGAACTGGTTCAATAGAGGTTACAAACCAAGAAACAAGTACGTATGCGTTAAATTTAGAAAACTGTGATTTAGAACTAAATTAGAACAGCTTGTTATCGAATATTAATCGTTCATTTTTTATTTTAGAAAAAAATTTAACGAAGCAGATGATGTCATTCATCCACCTGTCATTCTTGGTTCAATTCGAATATGATATAAAATATAGTGGCACGATCTATTATGTTAAGAATCATCATTGGGTTACATGGTATGATTTTTAATTTATTACTATGTACATATGATTAGGTCACATATCATCAAAGGTCACAACACATAGGTTACAAATATGATTGAAGAGGTCACATACAATGTTCTTTACGATTTCTTTTTTATTTGACAGCATATAGACACATGTTTCTATTACCTACGACAATTTGCAAGAATCAGTGAGCATGCCAAATTGAGCACTATGATGATTGACTCCTTTATATGTTTAAAAAACCAGTCCAAGATCTATTATTTTCATTATCTCCAATTTCAAATGCAAGTATGAATATGCTGTTATTCGCATCCTGCGTGCATGCTGTGAATAGAGTACCACCATAGTGTCCTTTAAATACATTACATCCTTCAATTGATGCACCAAGTGCCATGAAGCAGTACTTGAACCTATTTTTACTATCGACCTCTACGCCTATAACTGTTCCAAGATTGTAGAAGTAGTTCGGTATCTTCCTGAATGATTTTGTCGAATCATACCTAATCATTTTCAATATTTGTTCTCGAGATCTCCATGCATTTACATAGTTTAAAGAAACTCCATATATGTGTAACATGCCATTATGTATATTGTTTGGAGTGTATATGATAGGGGATGAAGGATACTTGTACTTGATGTAAGATGACACTACGGATGTTGACACTTGCCTATGAGATTCTAAAACTATGTTTGAAGCATGTGTGACCATCGGTAATCTTTTTAATATTAAAAAGTTCTATTTTACCCAATTTTGAAGATCTGCATATCCAACTACACTCTTCTTGTGAACACTTGACAACATACTCTTTGTCTAATCGAACAACCATAAATTCGAACATGTTTTGTATGGCAAAAAAGGACATGCTCAATTTTATTACGTCTTTATTATGAAACACTCTTCCATCTTCTACATTCCTCGTATCAGGAATGGATACAATGGTGACCATATTTTCATCACTATGATCTGATACTTCTACTGTTGCTTTACAAATGTGTGATGCTATATTTTGTAACGAAAATAACTCACCACTAGATTGTACATTAATTGCAACTAACTTCGAAAGTGGAAAACTAATAGATTGTTGTCCAATTTCAATAACTGTCACGCCAATACTTATGGGGAATTTGGAAGGATCACGCTTTCACTTCATTTACAACAACACATTATTGTCACTATTTATTCTGTTTGGAGGCGGATCAATGTTTAAGACATACGTCATTGCCACTACAACCTTAGTATGATCCAAACCAAACTCTATCATAATTGTGACCACGAACTATATACAAGAGCAATTACGATCAACCAACACCAAATACAGCATACAACAACCACACGTACACATAACCTATTTCAGCAATAGTTCACGAGAATACCGTTAGGCAAAACTAAAAATACAAGTCACAAATCATTCAGAAGCAGGCCACAACTACTAATTGCATTCGAAATAAAGGACACTAGTGATCATAGAGACATGATATGGTCACAGAGACATGCTATTGTATTCAATACCGTCAGGCAAAACTACAAATAGAAGTCTAAATTCATTCCGACGTATGTAATGGCTTTTAATTGCATTTGAGATAATGAACAACATTGATAATAGGGACAAAATTACGATCAATGGAACATTATTATGATTGTCAATACATTAATTGATGCGATTCATTAATGTAACATTCAAATCACATAGACAAATTTAGGTCACATAGCCTCTCCAATCTGCACTAAACAATTATGGACGTATTGATATGTCACAATCAACATCTTAGCTAACCTATGGCCTCATATATAATCTAGTCATAGATTTATAACTACGATCAAAGATGGATGCAGGAACCAGTATTCCATATTATGTTTTTATCACCAGTCACACATCAATAAGAACATACATAAAAGCTCTTCTATGTGTTGGGCTTTCTTAACATATGATTCAAATAAGGAATATTTTTGTGGATATTACACCCACACGATTTTTAACTTGGGAACAATATACATATATATATATATGTATATGTATGTATGTATATGTATATGTATATATATAAAACTAGAGCTTATCTCCCATTTGGTTTTATCACTTTATATTGTTTGAGTTGGATGTTTGGTTTTAGATTTTGATTTAGGTATTGTTGATTATTCCTTATCATGCAATCCATTTCATATATGTCCTCGACGCCCGGACATTTTTATCTCGCGTTATAAAGCTTCTCCCCCGCTCAAATCAAAACACTTTGTTGACTAGTAATTCATTCAAATGTGTTGGAATTAGGTTGCACGGATGCAACCGGGCTTGGTATCCATTGTCCATGTGTTCATTCGAAAATCAAGGTAAACAAAAGCCATTGGATCAAAGGAGGTAAATCAAAAAAGGGCTCTAGGATACCATGAAAAGGTAATGAGAAAACCACCACACAAATTCTCGGTTGTACGTGTGTTTCATTTATAGAATATCTTGTATGACAACTAGATGATTTACAATAGAGTCAAACTATCCATCTACGGTATTGTCTATAATCAAGGGATTGTCTAGAATCATGTGATTGTGATACTTGATTTTTGGTTCCTTCCATAACCAAAATAGTTACCAAGAGCGGCCCGAGCGAGTCTTGAAGGGATTGATCCACATTATCGTTCCCAACACTTAATATGAAAACTATTGAATTGATTTTGAAACATCTGGGGTGCAGAAATAATATTGTACTAGTCTGATCACATTTTCCTTAATTTTATTTGCAGAAAAAGTAATTTTCAAAATCGGCCCATTTGAGATCCTTGATAAGGTTGGAAACGTAGCATATCGTTTGGCACTGCCACCTGAGCTATCAACAATGCATGATGTATTTCATGTTTCTATGTTGAGAAAGTACATCCATGATCCAAGTCACGTGGTTAATGGTCAATCATTGGATATGCATAATGATATGACTTATGATGAAACGCCTGTAATGGTTTTAGAGAGGAAGGTACATGTTTTGAGAAATCGAGAAGTGCCATTAGTCAAAGTCCAGTGGGGTAGATGTGGGAGAGACGAGGCTACATGGGAGAGAGAAGATGATGTTTTAGCTAAGTACCCAGATCTCCTTAATCAAGTAAATTGAATTTCGAGGACGAAATTATTTTAAGTAGGGAGGATTGTAACAACCGAAAATTTTAGAATTAAAAAAAATTATTTGTTTTATATATTATATATTATTATTGTAAAAGTTGAGGGACTAAAGTGAAGTATGTTCTAAATTCTTATGTTTTTTGTTCAAATATTTGGATTTTAATAGAGTGATGATAAGTATATCAATATTGTACTCGTTTGATAGTTCGTATTTAATCGTGTATTTTAGGCTTGAGAAAAAGGTAATTCGAATAAGTTAAACCTAAGTTATTGCAGTATAAAGGGAGTCATATTTTAATTAAGGTTAATCAAACAATTAATTTTTTTTAGCCACGTGTATCATAATTTGGAATGTGACATTTGATATTTTTATTAAAATGGAGGATAAGGTGGATTTGTTTTATAGATAATCCATTTATATTCCATGTAATCCAAATTAACCAATTTCATCATTTTGACTAGGATTTCTATTTGAAATCAAATTCTATCCAATCTTCAACAACGGTTATAGACTCCTGATTTCATAGGAACTCCAATTGATATTAAATTACAACACATTTTAGATACATATACATGCACACACGGAAGACCCACAAAAAAAGGAGAAAGCATTTTTACATTTAAGATTTGGAGAGGAGTTCCGTTCGACGTAGACTCTATTTTATCACTACAATTAAGGTAAGATCCCTACACTAAGTTGATTGTTATATGAATTTAATTTTCATTTGTACATGTTATTCATTATGTTTGATCATGAAGTATGTGAAGTGCCTTTAATGATTCTTCTTAAATGTCAATGTCATTATGTGTTTAACTGATGGTTGCAGAAGCTCATCAGAACTTTAAGTAGATCGCTTGATCATCGATTTGCTTATTTATGAAGACAATATGCAAGGATGCATAATTAAATTATTATTATGTTCATATAGCATGTGTAGCCTAATAAGTATTTCTTTGAAATGTTCACTCCTATTTAACATGTTCAGAGTAATCAGAGATCGTGCGATGGCTTGACATGAATGGCATATGAAATTTTTAGAGAAACTTATTTCTTATGTTTTAAATTGCCACTTTTATGTTTAATAATCATTGAGGTATCCCAGAAATTGTAGTTTAAATCCATGTTTTGAGATGGAAAATTTTAACGTTTGAACATGTGTTTAGTAAATTTTCAGCATTTTGTCACTATTTTTAAAATTGTACTATGGTCGGTATATTTAAAATTTCAGCATGTTTTTAATTAGAAAATGATCCTTTGTGAGTTATCTATCGTACAATTGAAAATAGGTCGATCGAAATCCCGTAGAATTTATTATAGCAATATTAGTAAATTGTGACAGTCAAATTCGAGAAACACAAACCAGCTAGTTCAAAAAAAATTTTGTGCTTCAAACGTTGTCGTCGAGATCCCAAATTTTTATATGTTGTACTTATATGAGTCTTATACGTTTCTGTAAAATTTCATAAATTTTCGCCAAGGTTTTCTAGGTCAAATAATTTTTGCAAACTTACCGTGCAACTGTAGAAAACTGTTTCAGCTTGCTCTTTAAAATAAAAAAATAATAATAAAAAAAAACGTCCTTCCAAATTGTTTGTTCCGTATTTTTTTAAGTTTATATGTTTTAAATCAAAACAATATTATGATTATATAGTTTGAGTAAATAAATTTTAATTTATAAACTTTCTTAAATCTCGTATTTTTAGAGATCAACGTTAAAGAATGCATCCTTGGTAACGCGTTGGGTTATTAAAATTTGTGGCGTTACAGTTTGCTAACATTTGATTCATCAATATCTCTTTAAATGGATATAATATGGTTCACATAAATTTTGAGGTTTTATAGAAGGGCCTATATATTGTCCGTTGTTAGTTGCTTGCATGAATCCATTTATTAACTAGAAAAGGAGAATTATAAAATATATAAGTGGAATTATGATAAAATAATTTTGTCTAGAAGGAGAAATATATAAATTTCATTTGAAATAAGCTTGAAGTTATTTCTTATTTGCAACACTATTTTTTTAGTACTAATTCCTACAGCTTGCCACATTGTTACAAGTTCTTATTACATGTGGTAAATTTGTAACTAAAACCTGTTCTACTTTAATAATTAATGAATTACTTTTGAAACATTTTAATGGGTTGACACGCAAATAATGAAATTTTTCCTAATATAAATAAGTGATTAAATGCAAGGTATATGTTTCTTATGAATGACACATAATCAAATACATGTAATAATATCAACAAAAGTGTGTTTTCTCGTATTTTCTTGTATAGTAAATAAGGGGACCGATTCTATAAAAGACGGGATAAGTAAACGTAAATTCACTGGGATTCAGGCCTCGAACCTTTACTAATATGATAAGCCCTTGATTAATATTTTATCTTAATACTATATGAATCTAATATAAAGTTTTAATGCCCAACTTATGCAAAGTACTGCTTGTTGCCTTTGCTACAATGTATTATGTAGTTGTTCACTATAGTGGAAATATGAAATTAGTTATATTTTTTTTATAAAAAAGAAAAAACAATATTATATTTCTTGTTTTATTTATTCATTGGTAATAAATAACTAAAAGCTCAAAAGTCCATTTTTTATGCACGAGATAAATTATTCATAAAAATGCTCCTATAAACATTATTTTCGAAAAAGATAAAAAAAAATTTCACTTGATTTTTAAATCTTTTACTATTATCACTTGAAAATTTATGTGAAAATGTCCTTCAAAAGCCTATACCTTTTAAAATAATCAAGAAAAGAAAAACCCGGAAAAATCTGTCCCAGCGGACGTCCGGTTTGTCCAATGGTCAAATTTTTAATCGTTCTGATTTCTGACTCACAACGGCTAGTTTAGTCGTCCAGTTTTGTAGACGGACGTCTATCAAATCATTTACTTTGAAAAACTTTTGATTGAATTAATTTTTGAAAATCATTCTACTTATCAAAGTTTTTCTCATCTAACACTTAAATTTTATTCATTACTATAAATTAAAGTGTTAGCATATTTCTCTCTTGTTACTTAATTTGATCATATTATTATTAAAAAAAAGTTTCAAATTGTAAAACCACTTTCATTTAAATTTGTGGGTCGTGTTGAGGTCCCGTAAAGCTCAACATTGTATAAGGATCGGTGTCCCTTATTTGTAAGTCACCGAAGCATTGCAAATGGTTGGATTGCACCACAAGTCAATACACATAGTGAAAATGCATTGCTCGTGTCGGAGAACTTGTAACGGAAAACGTAGATCATTGCTTAGAATCAAACCTCCACAATTATATCTTCTGTATCCTCTCTTCCTCTTACTTATTGCATTGTGCGTATTATTTGATTTTGTCTTTTTACTCTTAACTTGTTTGAATTTATATTAATTTTTCGAAAAAGTTTTAATAACCAATTCACACCCCCCTCCCCCCTCGGATTAGTCATTCTTGGACTATGAGAATGAGTTTGAAGATTGATTGTAACACTAATAAAGAGTGTATATATTTGTGTTGTGTGTTAGGCAAATTGTTGTCAAAGTAAATGAAATTTATTAATATTGAAATTAAAACATAATTAAAATTACATTGATAAAATTAATTATATCAATCATCTTTTACTATTAGCAAACAATTGAATATAATGCTACAATTTGAATAATTTAAATTACTCATATCTAACATTCAGAATGTAATTCATAATAATTTAACATATTTAATATACTAACATTACTTTAAAAGCAACAATTTGTATCCACAAAAATATTCCTTATTTGAATAAAATGATAAGAAAGCCCAACACATAGAAAAGCTTTTATTGGCCCAGGTAACCATCGTGGCCCAATCCCGCGATAAAACCCCAAAGCTGCCTATCTATATAAACGAAGTACCCTAACCATTGTAACATTTCGCACCAGAAAGTACTGCGCCGCCGAGGAAAATGCAGATCTTCGTGAAAACTCTCACTGGGAAAACCATAACGCTCGAGGTCGAGTCGAGCGACACTATTGACAATGTCAAAGCCAAAATTCAAGACAAAGAAGGTAATTTTTTTTTTTTTTGTCAATAATCAGTATTCATCCATTTGTTTAACTTATTATGTATCACTTATTTTGTTAATAATTTTGATTTTATTAGGCATTCCCCCGGATCAGCAGCGGTTGATTTTTGCTGGAAAGCAGCTGGAAGATGGCCGCACCCTTGCTGATTACAATATTCAGAAAGGTGAATTTTAACGACTTGTGTGCTTTTTTGTTGAATCTTAAGCATCAAGATTTGTTCTTTTCTGGATTGTGATTGGTATTTAAGGTTACAATTTGTCTCTGTAGAGTCGACTTTGCATTTGGTTCTCAGGCTGCGTGGAGGTATTATTGAGCCGTCGTTGATGGCTTTGGCTAGGAAGTATAACCAGGACAAGATGATCTGCCGCAAGTAAGTTTTCAATTACAACGGCTTATAATTGTTTGTTGTTTATATTTACGGTTGCTATTGTTAGTTTTTTTATGATCGTGCAATAGAATTGTGTTGTAAGAAGGAAAATATTCATAACATAATATATTCTACTTTTAAATACTGCTTGTTGGACGTAAAGCTCCTGGGATGCATTATTTTTACTGTCTTACTGTTTGTGTGGAACATAGTAGAGGGATTCTTGCAAAAAAGAAAAAAAAAGTATCATAGTGGAGTTACAAATTTACCATATATGGGGCAGTGACGCACCACAGTGGTGGCATATATAGTATCTCTTGTAGATTATAAAGTTCTTTAATAATCATAAAGGAATTAATAATTGAATGTGTAGATAATGCTGATCGTAATTACAGATCTAGCTTTCTATGAACTTAGCTTAACAACAGTGGATCTCGGTGCAAGACTCACCATTTGTTATACTTCTAGGATTCAGATGACTTGTCAAACATACAAAATATGGTGTTTTCTTTTATACTCTTGGTTTGTTTACAAATCTTATTTTGTATGGTTGTAAATTGAAAACCAAAACAGAACCTTTAGTTATCTGTTCAATGTCTTTTGTTATTCTATCCACTCCACTCCATGACATATAAGATTATCACTAGCATATAAATCGGGCTTCCTTCTAGGGTGCTGGAAGCTGATTAGGCAGGAGCATAATGTAATTTTATATATTCTGGTTGTCTGAGACCCTGAAGTATAGGGATTGTATACCAGGTTTACATCACATTTCTTATGTTTTCTAGAGATAAAAGGCATTATAGACATTCAGTATAGTAGATCCCTCATGTTTGGCACATTGCATTAGACCATGTATTGATAAAACTTATTTAGGTTGTGTTTGAGCCACATTAATTTGGAAAAATATATTTTAGAATAGTAAATTAATAAGAATATGTGGTTGAAAAAGAAAAAAAAGTTATTGATGTGATGGAAAATATTATTTTATTAAAGAATGTGTGGTTGAAAATGAGTAAAAGAATGAGAATAAGAATTTTAATGTGTATCAAATAGGGGCTATATGTTAATTTTTATATTATTGATATGATGGAAATTATTATTTTATTGAAGAATGTGTGGTTGAAAATGAGTAGAAGAATGAGAATGAAAAAAATAATGTGGTCCAAACGGGGCTTTAATTCGGTGTTTGGTGTAGATATACCCAAATTAATTTATTTGAGCAATTTATGTTGTCTCAACTTAACTGGATACGTTTAGCCACTGTTTGATGGCCATTATTTTGAGAAATGGGGTTTGAATAGTTATTTTTTGTAGTTGAAAAGTAAGGAATTGTTTTGGATTTATGTGCAAAATATTTTATCGTGTAAATGTGTAGTTGAATATGAATATGAGAATTAAGGAGTTTTGAAATAATTGTTGTCAAACAAGGGCTTAATTCCAAGGTGGATGAGGATTAAGGGCGGGTTATATATACTTGTGGTTTGTGCATGTGAAGTTTATTAAACCCTGTGTGATATTTTAACAATATGCTTTAATTTACCTTGATGCTGTCCACCATAATATTCTTCTAATACAATATGGTGTACTAAAAGCATCACCTTTACCTTGATACTTGTCCACCCTAATATTATTCTCCTAATACATTATGATGTATCAAAAGTGCCTTAAAAGTCCAATTTTGCAAATTAATTTACTACGGGTAGGAGACTCTATTCTGTCCTTTTGCATAAAGACTGTAACTTACAACATCCAATTTCAAGTTCTAGGTAGCTATATTACATTAACTTTGGAAGCTTTTTTATAACATGGATTCCTGTGATTACTGTGTTCCAGATGTTATGCTCGTCTGCACCCTCGTGCTGTTAACTGCAGGAAGAAGAAGTGTGGACACAGCAATCAGGTATTTACTGGTGAATAGATGTCATATTATTAGTGATTTTAACCTCTTGAATGGCTATGAACAAAAGTTAAGTTTTCTCGTTCTTTTTGCAGTTGAGGCCAAAGAAGAAGATTAAGTAGACATTTTGTCAAGATTTAAATTGTTGCAGCCTTTCTGCCTGGAACGATTCAAACAGTTTAGGATTGCATTTGCTTGTAGTGGAAGATATGAACCATTTATCAATTTGTTTTGTTTGGAATGACAAGAAATCTAAGACATTTTGTTACATAAAATGTTCCTCGTATTCTTGGTTTACAAGTGATGCTAAACTCTATTGATAGCTGCCATGTTTTCTATTTAAAATCATGAATACTTGTAACTGTCATGTGTGTCTAAATGGTCTTTTTAACTGTTGAGTTACCTTGTAACAAGTTTAAAACAATTAATCCGATCAGAAATGCAACTGACCTGGACCTTCTGTTATGTCAAAGTTCATATGCTAGAGATTCAATTTATTAGATCAAGTTAGAAGAGAGAGTAGATGTATAATAACAAGTTGATGGTGAGTGCAGTTAAGGATTTAGACATTTTAATGATTGAATTTTAGTTTATTGATAAATTTTTGTTGCTTTGGTTGCCTATAGCCTAGCTAAATTTTCCTTGATAGTGTATTGCATATAAACATAAGAAACACCGAAGACCAAACAATTAGGGAGCTCAAGGTAACTTAAAATATAATCTAGGTTTAGGCTGATGTGGGATTATTGTGTTGAGTACTATTTATGAGATGTACGCTTAATAAAAGCTATAATCTCTTTGTTGTAGGAGCACGTTCCTAGTTAACTGCAGAAATAAAATTAATCTTATAGCATTAAGTCAACGTGGCAAAATTTGTACTTGTCGTTCTTGTGGAGAGGCTCAAGCTTACGTGCGAGCTTATGTATTATATGGAGTTCTTACTTTGAGGTTTAACATGTCCGCTTCTGATATATAGATCTGCCTGTCGAAATGTTTACCTTCATTTCAAGAAACATACTTTGCAGATTCAGAGAAACAAAGAAGAATCCAAGAATTAATGCCGATTTCTGGTGAAGGGAAACTGAAACAAGAAGAAAAAAATCCAGCGGAAAATACTTCAGGAAGTTGAATTTCAATAACAACTAGACTTTCATTATACATTACGGGATTTGGTTTTCAACAAGACAAAATTTTTCCACCACAGGTCACTTTACAAATGAGGGAGAATGAATCTTAACACATTAATTTACTAAAGTTCCACCAAATAGTTCCTACACCGTTAAAAATTGCTAATCTTAGCAGGGCGTAGAATTTGTGAGGGTCAAGGGATCTCCCCTTTCGGGGACCCCAATGACTAGTCCATCAATATCGACTGGAAGCAGCAATTTTTGCCATAGACATCCCGTAGAAATTACATCCTGAGGCTGAACGATCATTACTACGTCATTGGTCCTATGCAGTAGACCAAGCACACTCACAGAGCTGCCTTCCTTTATGTATCTGTCAAAATGCAGGCAAATAACAGGTTGTAAGCTCGTCTCTAGTAGAGAAAATGGTGCAAGTTTGAGTTAAGTTTTACCCTTCTTCTAGACGCAGTACACGAGCTTCAGCAGGGAGGTTTCTATCTCTCAACCATTTCCTCAAGTGAGAAGATAAGACTCTGCATTTTTGGGTTGTTTTGACAAGTTTGCTCTCAATGATCAATGGAAAAACTTTACAATCAGGACCAGCTTTCACTAGGGCCCTGATGCCGGACTTACTGTCAGTTACGTAGAAATCAGTTGAAAATCTCTGCCAAGAGAAAATCCTATGACATCAGCAAAGAACTTTACAACATACTAGGTTCGATGTATTAAAATGTGTGTATTTTTTACGATTACAAGCTGTAGGATCAAAGAGCACAGGTATTCGTGAATGTTCTTCTGATGTTATATCCAACACATGAAAATATGATAATATTTCACCAGATTGCTAAAAACTTCCTGGTCAAAACCAATATGCACAGTTGGTTAATGCATGAGACTTGACGGAAATTTGAATGATTAATAAAGGAAGAGAAATGTTGGTGAAAATACACTACACTAGTAAAAATAAAAAGATGTGGATTACAGATTTCACATATGGGAAGGATTGCAAAATGCAATGCGGGATTACACAGTGCTACTCAATGAAACAAGCTGGAGATTAGTATCATTGAAGCTTCTTAACAAAATTGCTTTCTATTAGCTAATCTTCTTCCCAGTCGTATCTAGAAAACCTTAATCATGAATGAGAGACCATTGAGAAAGAAGGTAAGCATGTGGCTGCCATAATGAGTTGACAGAAGCACACAATGTAAAGGATACGAGCTGTAATTTACTTCTAAGAATGAGTGCCTTATACCTTAATAATACTCATCCCAACAATTTCAATTAAAATGAGGCATCCATGGGATAAGTCTGTCTGATCTGAAGAGTCAAAAATACAAGTCTCAAGTGGAGAAACACCTACTTTGGTAAAATTCAATAAATATGGTACCATGAAAGCCTTATGTTGATTTAGAATATGCAGAATGAACAAAAAATGCCATATGAATGGAGCTTTTTCCAAATTGAACATTGTCACAGAGGGAAGAAATGCATAAAATCGAGACCATAGGAGAGCAGACATGAAGGCATTAGATACTTCATCAGAGCTACTTTGCTAGTAAAAAATCTGATTCCGAAAAAAGATTTTCCATTAATATATTTTTTCGGGAATTTTAATCAAGACAAGAATAGATGAACTAGGCAATTCAATAAATGATGAAACACAGCAGGAGAAAGAGAATTTCACATACCTCGGCATATGCCAGTCTCCAGTTAAAGCACGAGTTCCTTACATCAGAGGGCCTCAAACCAGGCTCTCCAAACTCATACAACAAGGTAGATGTGTAAACGCATTGGGAAACTTTCTCGTATGAAGATTCCAAGGAGACACTCCCACTGGAGACAAGCTGAATCAAAAACAAATAAAACGATTAAATAAATAGCATTCACATCCAATGAAGACAACTGCAAAGCAAGTTTTTTTTATTTTATTTTATTTTTTTCAAAACATTTTTATTTTTTTATTTTTATTTTTATTTTTTTGCCACATCCAACTTTCGTCTATTCAGATAGAAAAATATACAAGGGCTAGAACACCATAAAAGTACATGCAGAGCATCTTCTGAAGTGTTGTCTATCTATATAACTTAACATTAAGAAAAACCTATCCAAGAATCTTACAAGTTGCTTTAGAATATTAAGCCTCTGTTTAGCAAAATTTATAAATCATATATAAATTATCAAACTTCATTTCAATCACACATTCCAATGGACTCACAAGTACCATACATTTATCCACCACTCATTTTTATCTATTATAAATTAAACCGTTTATAAATTCTTCCGAAACCGAGTCTAAAATTATAAAAGTAAAGACTTAATCCACTGCCAGCAAAGGTCATTATTTTGCCTCTTTCCATGATGTCCACACAAGGAACAGAGATGCAAGCTTCCATGCCCAATGATTGAACACTACAGCATTTCAATTGCCAACAAGCCATCATGGCCTTTGCATCGTCAAGTCAAACAAGACTAGCTGTTGCTATACACGCTAAAGGAAACCCCACAATTCAGCAGCCATCGTGAAAAAATACATGAACATACCAAAGTGGGACATGTATGCTATAGAGCCCATCATCATCTTATGTTACATGATATGTATCACTAGAGTAAGATTATTGCAGAGTAATATAAGATAAAAGTGACCTACTCACTAGATTGTCTAATGTGTGCCAACTACCTATGAGCACCATGTTCTGCCTGCAAAAGGTGTGAGATGATATTGATAAGTTTTTAGAGATTATTATACTAATAATTGGAATAATGAAAATGACACTTATTTTATAACTAATACTTTTAATATAAATGCAGTATTAAAGTGATATAACAATTTTTTCATAATTATGTTTCATATGAACATTTGTTCCTCATAAACATAAAAGTAGTAATAGTAATGTATTATCTGAGTATGAAAGTTGGTGCCCGTAATTGATATTGTACCACATTTTGGAACGACCATGTAGAAACTGGAACAATGAGGGATTCCCATAGGGAGAATATAAATAGTGCATGTGAGAAAATAGGTGTAGATGTGTCCCTCGTTTATCTTTGTTTTACATAATATAGCGTTTAGACTTTTGACAATAACTTTATTACACATGCTTAGGTTATACCATCGCAACTAGATAGGGATAGGGATGGCAGACGAGCCCGCCAGCTCAGCTCGGGGCTCGGCAAGTGTAGAAAACATTATACTTACAATTTCCCCGAAAGTGTAGAATACTTATCTTCACCACGGGATTTTTTTCTAGTTCCCGTGTATTGCTTTTACCATAAATCATATTTCCATGGTCAACAATAATTGTAGTTTTTCCGAAATCTGTGGGTTCCTTAATTTATTTCCTTCCACATAGTTGTTGGTATACCACTATACCTTATGTAATTTAGAGCTTCATGTGACAACTTAAGTATTATCTTATTTTCTTTGAACGGATTCATTACTCTGACTAGATAAGTATAAACGGATAGATATTTTTTATTTCAGTTGCAATAGCCATGCCTCATTGAAAAAGCGCATTTCAAGTAATTGTAGTAATAAAACTTGACTTGTTGATCCCTTGGCTTTCCCAACAAATACAAACATATTCAAATAAAGAAAATGGAATTTCAGCATTTTTCTTGATGAATATCTAAGATTATTTTGGTCAGATCCTTTTATTGGTTAATTTTGGTAAAGCCCACTAGTAGCATATCTTTTTTTAAAACCAGGTCCTCAGTTACAATTAAATGGTTGATGTAGGGCAAGTATGTACAAAATGCCATCCTAAAATACGCAGCAAAAATTATCTACTGATGCAGGAGTTTAGAATTGGCGTTAATATTTTAGGAAAAGGATGTGCTCTATGAGAATTCTATAGATTCGAATTTAAAACAGCCTGATCCAAACCAAATAAATCTGAAAATCTAGTAAACCAAATCAGTCTGAAAATCAAGTTAGTATGAAAGCTACCATCCATACTACATCCCCAGTCAGTCAATACAATACTTGCACTAGTCAGAGCCTCATCACCTGTTTATTTTGTATGTAGTTTATTTAAGGTCATTACAATATTTTACCTTGACTAGAAGAATATAAAACTCCAGACTTTTGGAAGTGGTAATCATTCCAAACCAAAACTAAACCAAACTAAAGCCGTCTTTGGGTTCAATTCTTGCACCTAATTGGTTGGTTAAGAACAAAAATTGACAAAATCTGGCTCTGAACCAAAGTGGATAGGTGAACAGAAATAGTAAACATTTACCCCTATTCGAAAGCACCAAACAAGTGCATTTATATACACGTTTCCTTCTACATCTCTGCCTAGTGCCTAGCTATTGAATTTCCTGTAAACCTCTTGCAATAGGGTTTTAATGCAAATTTTAGGAATAAACTATATTTATAGACCCAAGTTAGAACACTGATCTAAGTAAAAAAGTAGAAGACAGGCCAACTATCCCAACGTACTTGTTTATTCGTCTTATCAATAGTGGATACCTCTGCTTTTGTAGGAAGAACTTCCACTAAACCAACATGGAGTCAAATGTTAAGCATTCTGACCACATTTAAACCATTGACACAATCCACACACCCTAGCTCAGCCTAAGCGAATAGCATTAGGGGGGTAGCTTTGCTACTATCCAGGGCAGACCAGTAGCCTTAGCAACATAGATTTGCATAGCCCAAAATGTTCAAACTCATACTGAAAAACAGTGGCTTATGTTCTTAGATGTCGTAAAAGACTCCCAATTCTCGCCGAGCCAATGCTAAGGGGGTGCTAAATTAATTTGATATTTATAGACATTTATTTAAAAATAAAAAATAAAATTGTCGACGTTGTGATTATGGGATAGAGCAAGCCCTAGGTGCTATCATTACAAGTCATTTGATGGAGCTTTAAAATATTTCCTCTGGACACGAAAAGAGTATAGAACTCTTATTCGAATAGAGTGTATAAATGCCTATACATACTCAAGTTTGATCATTTTAATTTCATTAGTGACGACAACAACATAGTTTTTTCCAGTACTTGTACTTTCGACCAACCAAGAGACTGAAAATAAATGCTTTCGTGTAAAAATGGCCATTAAAGAATGGCCTTTTTCCTTTTACTATGATCTGAACAAACTACAGAGACCAAGAAGAGTCACATTACTCTAAAAACTTATTACATGATTAATCAGTCACCACATATCAATATTTGATAATACAATTATTTCTTGAGAAAAGAAGAGGCTAATTCACATTCTTATCAACAAGAATTGCGGTGTTTGGAAATCAATGAACTTCTTAAATAACCCAGTATTAAGTAGCTTGTTATCAGAACTTCAAACAATGGATTCAGAATCATAGATTTAGTTCATTGCCACAATTCAGTAGGTTCTGATATATCAATTGCCCATTGCACACGAAAACCATAATTTCCAAAATACCAAATATGATCTCTCAATCACACTTGTTTATCTTTTAGTTCAGCGGGAAAACATAATTAGAAAGTGTTAGAAATATTACTAGTTGCAATACAGTAAAGTGCAGAAATAAAACTTATCGACTGATCGAGTTTCGTGACAGCACGATGTCCTAAAGCGAAATTGCCCGTCGATATGGCTAGTTGACCCATTAAATAATTCTGAAAATGACCCATTAAACACATTTTAATATAATGCGTGACGTATGACTCGAAGCCCCGATCTCCCACACAAATTACACACTTCTTACCAATTGGGTACTACATCTGCATTAATTATTTCTTTCACATATTATATTTATTATATAAATATCTAACAGAAAGAACACAATAAGAAATTTCATACCTTAGCAACACAAAATATATATATATATATACACACACACATGAAAATGAACTAAAACTTAAAAGAGCATTGCATAATACACACATGAAAATGAGTCCTACAGAAATCGAAAAAGAATTCACCTTTTCTAAACAAGTTGCACGCAAGAAAAAAATCCTGAAAATATGAAAATACTGTACACAAGGACTACATACCCCAGTAATCTTGACGAGCTGGCCATGAGAGGCGAGGCTGAGGTCAGAATCCGGGAAAGAACGGAGCAAGAACAAAACGGCAGCGTTTCTAGTGAAGTTCAGTGAATTCCAGAGCAAAAACCCGGCGACAAAAACAGAGAGAAAAAGGATGATTATGAAGAAGAGGGCATTATGGACCACAATGAGTATGAAAATGGAGACCCCAAGCCCTGCCAAGAAAAGTAAAGCCAAAATATACAGTACTACTGCTGGTATGGGCCTGCAACAATCGAGGAAGTGGTGGTGGTTTTGGGTTTTGGAAATGGCTGCTGCATTTGAGAGGTTATTCATTTCAATTTCATCCCTGTTTTCAATTTTAACTTCTCTTTGTTTCAATCTTGCCCTTTTCTTGGGATGTGAATGAAATGAAAGGGGTGAAAAATACAGAGCAGGGAAGAAAATTTGTACTGTTTCCATAATTTTGGTCATCAAACTTTGATTTTTGCTGAAATTGGTAAGTACGCCACTCATTCGACTGAAAAATGCATTAAGGTACCTAACTTATTGATGTGCTATGTAATTAGCCTTCGACATTTAAAAAAAAACAAGTTAGTCGTTAACATATTGCCTTTGTTTGGATTAGTAAAATTGATTAAATATGTAATCGAAATATTGATAAAAATAATGAATCTCATAAAATGTATATTGAAAATGAATTTGAAAAAAAAAAATTAAAATATGGAGACCAAACAAAGGTTTCATTATAATTGTACAATTAGTTTCGAAACACGAAAACAATTCAAATTTGAGCTATATGATGGCTTTGGCACATTGAGTTATAAAGTTATGAATTACCGGTGTTTTAAAAATCAATATGAACATTGCCAAAGAAAGGTTTAAGGTCAATAGTTAAAGAATTGAAATGGGATCGAATCTAAAGAGAGTCGATGATTAAAAAAAAAAAAGACAAGTCGTTAGTTGAATTGGTTAGTTCTTGCCATGAACCGATGGATTCTTGACTTTTTCAAAAGGTTCTTAATTTTAAAGTTTGCATATCGGAGTGTTCTCAAATTTTTCGATGCAGTAGGATTATTATTTATTTCTCAACTTGAGTTTTTATTTAGAATTTTGAAATTGGGTATATTTCAAGGGACCACGCTACAGTTTGATAACGATTTAGACAAATTCACTATTAGGGACTGATTTATAATTATGAAGAATGATAAAGATTAACTTGTTACTGAGACAATACATTGTGGATCAATGGTGTAAGTTTTCCAGTAAAAACACTTTCTAGTATTTAACAAAAAGAAGTAAAGAAAAAGAGAACGAGGAGGGGGGCAACAATAATCTATTATAAGCTTAATATTATTTTTAATTGTAAATTAAATGCATTTATTTGCGCCACAATAGTCTATAATGGATTTTTATTGTTATTTTAATTTAGGGATTATAAAAAATTTATTTAATTTGATACTAGTAGGACTTGCCCCCTAATGAGATAGGGATTATCCACCTGATTGGATAAACGAGACAGTAGTTATTGCCCCGAAATGGATACGGGACAGATACAAAAAATATGATTTTCCGTCCCGCTATCCATCTCATTTAAAGTTAATTTTAAATTTAATTTTTTTATCAAATACAAAGAAAAATTTATCATCATTTATAAAGAGAACATGAATTACTTTTAACAAATAAAAAAAAAGTAATAATATTAATTGATTAAAGATATATATAAAAAATAAAAACAAAAATACAATAAGAAAATGGTACGTTAAATGGGGCAGGTGACCTACCTCGCCACATCTCAATCTCGTCCCGTCCCATTTTAATCGAGTATGGAGGGTGGGATAGGTGACAAAAAAATCCGACGAGACAAGGGATTGAAACGGTTGATTCGTCTTATACACGTCTAGTTGCTACACCTATTTTAACTGTAAACTTAACGCATCTAATTGGTTTGGAATTGAGCATTTCAAAGAGATTTTTTTGAGGTTTGATGTTCTTTTATTTTAAGTGCTAAATCTTCAGATTATGTTCCAATACACTTATATTAATTTTTCAAAATAGGGAGTGATTGACGCACTCTTTATTGACATTTTATATTCATTGCGTTTAATCAAGGGAAATGACAGGGAGTGGACCAAATAAATTTTACACTGACCATAACTAACAGCAAAAAATAAAAATAATAAATAAATAAAAATTCCATATCTTTTTTGGGAAATTAGACAGTGTAATCTTCAAAAAAAAAAAAAAAATAATATACTTTATTTCTTAATTGTTTAATTTCACCATACATCAAATAAAACTTTAAGATTTATAAATCTCCTTTATTTTTACATGTTCCAACCTACAACGTTTGAGAAGGGATTCTATCTATCGTCGCAGCCAACCATCACCTCTTTTCACAATCAATGTTGTGATCTAACCATGGGATCGTAATTCTTCTCTCTCCTCTCCTCTCCCACCCCAATCTTCGTCATACATCCGTCTCCCGTGGTTAGGAACTCTAAATCTTGATTTTGATCAAGTTATAATCATGTCCAATTTCTTTTCTTTTTTGTGAAAAAAAGTTTGGATTTTGGGCTTGCAAATATTTTTATTTGCTATGGTACGTTACAATGCTTGACAAGCAAGGTTGAAAATGTCATGCATCTTTTATTGTATTTACGGTGTTTATTGACAAAGAACACATGATGACTCGTTATGATTTCAATGATTATACACTTCATTTTGACCAAGTAAGTTTTTCATACTTGATACTACTGTTACATCGTTCCTTTTATGTCAATTGTCTTGATTATGGAATGTTACATTGATGAAGGGAAAGTCTTGCATCATCTTCAATCCAAACTATAGCTTTCTGAATTTTTCGATTTAATCAAAGAATGATTTAAACAATTGACACTTTCATGCATCAGGATTCAAGATATTCACATATTTTTGGAAATGCCCTAAATGGTTAGTGATGATACCATTTAGCTCCCAAGTTCGACATGAAGAGATGTGGTCCCCAATCTCTTGCATACACCCAACTCTACTAGTTATCACACTCCAAGGGTAGCCTCGTGCATATCTGGAGCTGGGCACCCGACCTCATTAATTTCCTTTCTAGCCACCTAGGGCCATGTTTGGTATTCTCGACCTATATTATTATAGTCCTAGATTTATAATAGCATAGTGAGTCCAATTATAATGTCCCTACGAACTCTCAATCCATCACATCCTTAATGTTCTAATCACACAAGGAGTCCTTGATCATCATGAGATCAACTGTGTTTAATCATTCTAAGTGTTCTACAGGTGTTCCAATTATTATCGGATTACAACTCATCAAGTTCTATATAAGCTTGATATTTATTTATTTATTTTTCATACTACTAAAACTATTTATATCATATTGAATATTGTAACTATTGACATTAAAAAAAAAATTAAGTTAAAAATGAAGAAAAAATAATGAATGATTTCTGGAAAAAAAATAAAAATATAAATCTAGAAATTTACTATCTGATCACATAAATAAATTCTATTACATAATCGTTTTGCTATTAGGTAAAATTGCACGACTAGAAATTTTTTATAGTGGACATTGAGAGAGAGAGAGAGAGAGCAAAAATAAAGAATTTATTGAAGCGTACATAAAAAAATTAATCTTTAAATTTAAAGGTGATCTCTATTATGACAAATATACTCTTTAAAAATAAGGAATCTCTTGAAGATGCAATTAGAGATTAATTGAATGGTTTGAATTTCATGTAATTTAGAATAATGAAATCTAAATGCAAATTCATGGATTTTGTTAAAGACAAGTTACGTAAATAGTAAGCTATAACCCTCGTTTGGCTCTCATTATTTGAAATTTTAATGGTTGAAATAGTATTTTTTTTTTTTAAATGTGTTGTTAAAGAAGAAGAAAAAAATTTAATATTACGTATAATATTATTTTATTGAAAAATGTGTGATTGATAAAAAAATAGAAAAAAATAAATTATAATTTTAATGAAGACCAAACGTGGGCATACTATAAGTTAAAACCAATGCAAATAAGTAAATTTTCACTACAAACTAGTTTCAGCTTGTCCGTCTAAAGTGTAGAACGCGCTTTGACTGGTCTTGCCACATATAGGCACATCTGTGAAGATTAGTCAGTCGTACGTGACATTTCAGTTAAATAAGTTATTAAGAGCAGCCTCTCAATTTAATAACAAAAATTTTGCTCTCTTTCAGCAATCGAAGCTCGTTCAAAGGGCTCTTAGGATCGAGGCTCTTCTTTCATTAAAGTTAAAAATGAAGAATATTACATGAGTTCCTAAAGAAACAAAACTATCTATTTGTAGATTGTAATGATATCACTTTCGAACTTCAACTGTAAATTATATAAACTTAATTAGGACTAAAAAGGGTACTGAAAAAGCCTGTTTTTCGCAAGCTGGCCAAACTGAGCCAGCTCGCCACCTCCATTGTTAGAACCTTTGAAGCTTTATAATATTCTTCATCCTTGACTAGAGAATATTCTTTGATTGTACAATATCTAAATAACATTTTAGAAAAACCTCTCCAACAATTCTCCATCACTTTCAAAAATGTCTCATAAAGAATCATCAATTTTTGACCAACGATCCTGTATGGATACCCAAGGTAACATAGTACCTAGACTTTGAACCAATGACCTTATATGACTAACCGAAAACACTCGCACAAATTTTAAATTTTTTTTTAAAAGTGTTAATAAACCAATACGTGATTAAGACATGTATCCAATGTCCTAATTTATTTCATGAGTATCTTAAATAGCTAGCAAACCACTTTGCAAACGACACGATCAATGATACTTAATATAAGTAGACTTGTCAACAATACTTATATAACTAAAATATTCTATGAATGAATGTTCATGCAAGTCTATTAAAAGCTAGGTAGATTATTCTTACCTTTATTGTTATCTATACCAATCACTTTTACCTCAAGACAAATATATAGTGTTTATAATCATTCATATGATGTACTTTACTCATTGAACCTAAATCTTGATATTTCAAGTGTTAGGTCGATCTTCTATCAATGATGATCAATAGTTAGCTTCTAATAAGTGTATTTTACATGCTTAGAGCATCTCCAAGATATTCTTTTATTTATAAAGAGTATCTTATGCATTTAAAGAGTATTTTTAAATTTAAAGAGTCATTTTTTTGTACACTTCAACAAGCTCTCTATTTTGGCTCTTAATTTTGTTTTTCTCACGAAACATTTATTGATTTCTTTTCATATTTTATTTAACATAATTTTTTATATGTGAATTGACCAATAAATTTAATTATGGTTTAAATGGTTTAAGAAGCAGAGTATTAAAATATGTGATTTATTAAATGCAATCACTGTAATTAAGAATAGAGAGTGAATATGAATCTCTAAATTTGAAGAACTAAACTCACTCTCTATTTTAAAAAGTTAAAATAGAGAGTTTCTTGGAGCTCATTTTTAAGTATCTACTCTCTAAAATAAAGAACATTTTGTATTTAAAGAGTCTGTTGGAGATACTTTTATAAGTGATTTTATACTTGACGGATTATTGCTAATTGAACGGATATCTAACTAATATATTGTAATTATGTTAATTGTAGGAAAAAAAAAACCTGACTTGGATGCAATTGACGCGAATAAATGTGATTTTGAGCTAGATTGGAGTCTATCTGTAGCAATTGATCTAATTGAATTGCACATGTTAAGCATTTGAAGGCTAGTCGGAGGAGATTCACAAGTTTCGCAAGCTAAATTCAACATTTGGAAAGTTCAAGGGTTTAATTGTAAACTTTCAAAGCTTGAGACAGATAAATTTCAGACAATTGCTGTTGATGTGGATCGAAGTGTAAGATTGAAAGATGAAGGACCCCTGGTGTAAATAAGGACTCAAGATGAATCAAAGAAGAAATTCAAGTACCAAGTTAAATGAGAATAAAAAAAGATGCGCATCACACCATGCAATTGCAAGCATGGGAAATTGACCATCAACAAGTGAAGAGAGCTAACCATGCAAAGCAAAAAGGTTATACCCATGCGATTGCATGGCATCCCAGGCAATCTATTTCATTTCCCATTTTAATTCAACTTTTACAAGGAATGCAATTGAGGCACAAGCTTTGATCTAAATTTGGGACTATAATATACATATTTTCTCTATCATTCAAGGGAAAACTTTTGATACATAATCATATACATCAATTCATACAATTGCTTGGAGTTTGAAGAATAAGAGTTTCAAAAAGATTATTTAAATATCATTAAAATAGAAAAAATTTCTACAACGCTCTCTAAACTTTTCAGTTTTTGTAAACTTTATTCTAACATTCAATTTATGCCAGCAAATGTCTCTAACCTTTTATAAATATGCAACTAATGTCCAATTGGATGGAAATCGTCTATTTGACCGTTAGTTGACCAAAATCTTGCAAAATTTTGATATTTTTGATCATTTTAAGTAGGGACATTTTCATCAATTCCATGACAACGTTATATTTTGTAATATAAATACAATTATATAATAAGGAATAATTAAATAAAAAAAATTCAAATCAAAAGGTCTTCATCTCACCCCCACCCCACCCCAAAACCAAACCCAGAAAACTCACCACCGCCTGCCGTCAAGCGACCACAACCACCTATCTCACCATAAACCGTATATAGCCACCTCCGAAAATCTTAAATTGCCACCACCCCACCACCATCATCATCAAACCGTCAAACCCAGCTTTTTCATTATGAAAAACCTAAAACACGACAGGAAGAAAACCCATCGAACATCAAAATTAGAAAATATTTGAGAACTAGGTTCTAGAAAGGACAGTCGAACATCTACGGAAAACCAAAACAAATTTTTTTGTAGAAAATCACAGAAGATAAAAATCAACACAAGTCTGAGACCACCCAATCTAGAAACCACCGGCTATCTAATTCCTCAAAATTTCTTCCCTAGCCGACGATCTCAATGCACAAATCGCCACCTACAATCACACCCATGGTTGCGCCTCAGTGCACGTAGACTTGCCAACTCTAAGTGAGCATATTCATGGTGGAACATCATCAAATTTAAATATAGAGATGGGTTAGGTTTTCAGGTTTTCGAAATATTTAATGATGGGTTTTTAGGGAATTTGATGGATGGTTGGGAGAAGGAAATCGACAGCTAGCGGTGGTGAGTTTGTTGGGTTCGATTTTGGTTTGGTTTGGTTTGGGTGGGGTGGGGTGGGGTGAGGTGAAAAAGATAACCTTTTGCTTTGACTTTTTTTATTTATATTGAAAAATATAATATTGTCATGGAATTGACGAAAATGTCCCAGCTTAAAATGGTCAAAATGTCAATTTTTTGTAAAATATTGGTCAACTAACGGTTAAATGGACAATTTTCATCCATTTGGATCTCAACTGCATATTTATGAAAGGTTGAGGACATTCTTTGGTACAAATTGAAGATTAGGATAAAGTCTACAAAAATTAAAAAAATTAGGGACAACTACTGTAATTTTCTCTTAAAAATAGATTCAATAATTCAAGATTACCTTCCATATTCTTTTTGCACTTTAAATTCAAGTGTTGTACTATCAATTCAATTTGTGTTTGTGTAATGTCATGATGCTTGACTAGTTATATAGACGCTAGGATAATAATGAAGCATATAGATGTTTTAATGTTAATCTCCATATTTTAACTTCAATTTTATTTTTTTATTGGAATGATTGTTAGGTTTTCAATAATTTTTAATTAATTGGCCAATAGTTGAATTGATTTGTTATTTATATTTACGTTTGAGAGAAAGTAAGAATTCTAACACGTAGTAACAATCATTATAAAGTCCTGTAAGGGATAAAAATTCACCGTTATACTTTGCATGATCTTATTGAATGATCTTGAGATTTAATACATCTAGTTCGCAACTTCATAAAAATATAGTAAGATTGTATTTAATGATAATTTTAATATTACTCGAAAAATTTTAAATAAAATATGAACACAAGTTTCAATAAATCTTATAAAAATTGTGAGTTTATATTAAAATGAAAAAATGTAGATGGATTCAAAATCCCAATTATTTTCATTAATTGAGTTTCATAAATGCTTCTTAGTTAGTTAAACAGTTTGATAATTAGTTAGTTTTACAATTTACTTAACCATCAAAAATTTCTACAAATGTGTTATTTCATTTAAAAGTTAGTATTAAGAGAAATTTACTTGAAACTTAGTCATCATGGTAATGATTTTCTACTCACTTTATTACTTGGCTACAAATGTCGTATACTTGGGAAATTTTAGCGCAACAAGTTTTTGATGATGTTGTCGGGAACTGTAACTTATTTAGTTAGTTTCTTTTAATTTAAGCTTTAATTCGAATTTGATTATTCTAATTTTTAATTTTTCTTTTCAAAATTATAGCGTTTTCTTCTTTCTTTTTAGGTTTCTTGCATTCAAAGTTCGACACAAGATGATCTATTGCTATTTGACCCGAAAAATCGAACGTACATTCAAGTTTAGACAGATGGAACAGAAATAAGCACAATAAAAATAGCAAGAAATCATAATGGTTGAACCAGAACAAGTTGTTCAATCAACTGTGATTGATGAGAACAACATGCATGTTAGAGAATTTATAGCTTCACTAATGGTGCAAAGCGGTCAAGATTTTCGTACCCTCCATACTTCAACTCCGACCTAATGTCATCTCATTACTATTCCAACAGTTAGACTTTTATCGGATATAGATTCTCTATTCCTAATTGCTTTACTTTCCATTTTATGAAAAGTCCAATAAAAATCCACATAGGCATATTTCTCTCTTCCTAAAGTTGTGTAGTAACTTCACCTACCAGGATGTTAATGATGAGGCTATTTTCACAGACATTGCGAAATAGAGCAAAAGAATAGTTAGAATCACACATCGTGGGCAATATTACTACATGAAACTATGTAGTTCAGAAATTAACTACCGATACCGTTCACCAGGTAAAGTTGCTATTAGAAACGGGATGAGATTATTCGGCATTATATGAAGTACTAATCGCAAACAACAAGAACACAAGAAACAAGGCTTTAATATATCGGAAGAATTAGAGATTTTATTTAACTATAATGGAGAGAGAAATTACAACAATGTTGTGTTCCTACACAATTTCAACTTACAATAATAATGACGTAAAACATATTCTAACTATGAAGAGCAGCTAACTATATGTAGGGCTACATGTCAAATCCTAATAATAGCCTTAAAGATGGAAATGTCAAAAAATTCATGGAATAAACAAAACAAGGAAAACCTAGACGATAGTGACGCTCGAGCTCGAGAGATGGAAATGTCAAAAAATTCATGGAATAAACAAAACAAGGAAAACCTAGACGATAGTGACGCTTGAGCTCGAGCACCGATGAGATGCTTGAGAGTATCTCGTTGCTCGAGCGTCCGATAGTGGTAGCTAGCTCCGCCAATCCCTTTGTTTCCTCCATGGACTTCATTTAGATGTTTTCAAGGCCCAATGCACAAAACCACGCAAACTCCAGATGAATTTGGGTCACAAACCTAACAATATCCACCTTGACACAAATTCCATTACAATGAACGAAGCTCAAAAATTTCTCTACCCGAAAGAAAAACTCGACTGTGAATGAATTAAACTCTTCAATAAAAACCAAACTAACTTCTCCAACAAACCAAAAATTATCCACTTCTTACACAATATTCAACTAGGATAAATGAATTCAAGTATCGCTCCATATAATTACTTTTAAGTTCCCAAAAACTCACAAATCATTTAAAATATACCAAACATGGCTGAAACACACCCTAAAACAGAATCAACTCTACTAAATACTTTTTTAGAAAGTCCCTTGCTAGACTCAACACCTTCAAATACACTTAAAGCATACGCAACAAAATCAGCTTCCCCGTACCTTTCTCCAATGGGTCTATTCCTAGCAATTGAATACGATGACACCGCATGTGATGGTTGCAAAGCGGCATTACCTATATCGTTTGACTCGACTGAATTGTATTTTTCAACACGGACCCCAAACTAAGTCCCAACGGCACCGTACCAAATAGAATATCCACCATGGTACTAAACTTTTGCTGATTAATTTTTAAAAATTCTGCACGACCTTCCAAGATGTATAACTGACACTTTGTCACCCCTTTAATAAAATTCGGACACCTTTGCAAACCTCTAAAGCTCCACCTCTACCATTGAACTCGTACCTTTTTTAATCAAAAGTAGCCAACGAGATGAGATTTTTCTTCAAATCTGGAATTTGTCGAACATGATCAATTGTTTAAAATGTCTCATCCAATAGCTTAAGTCTGACTCTACCAATACCAACTACTTGACAAAGTGCGTTGTTTCCCATGACGATGACACATTTCGAAACTCTTTCATATGTTGAAAACAAATATTAATTGTGACACATGAAAAGCACAAACTAAATTCAGAACTCAATCTTACTCAAGATTGGAGTCACCATCAGAAATAGCCTAAGACATTTTCATCACATAAATAGTTCTCTGCAACATCGGCTTCACCTGAAGTATCTGATTGCATTCTCTTCTAATTTTCAGCCAACTTATCTTTATTCTACAACTCGTTACAATCCCTTTTGATGTGTCACTTCTTCTAATTTGTTTCTCATGACCACGACACCTTTCGAAACAATTTCATATATTGAAAACAAATATTGATTGTGATGTTGGGAATTTACTTAACATGCACATTGAAAAATAAATTATTTTACAATTCCCATCACGATTCTACTTTGTGTTTAGAATAATACTTTTGATGAATTCTACAAACTTATTTGCTGATTCTCGAACACGAACTACAATCCACAGCTGTTCGATTGTTCATCTCCAATGCAAATCCACACAGGGAACAAGAATGAGAAAATTAGATTTTCTCTTTTTTTGTGCTAGCAAGATAATGAATTATTATATGTTCTTCTTTTTTCTGAAACCCTAATGGCTTATTAATATTAGTTCAAGTAGGTTTGGCCTGTATCTTAAACTTAACTCGATTCAATATTTAATTAATCCAATTAATTAAATTTGATCCATGAATCAATTAATATAATTAATTATTTCAGGCTTATTAACAAACAACTCAATTAATTAATTGTAGAATACTTGTTAATTGACTTGAATTGTTATTTTGATCTAATAAAAAATTGATAAATTAAAATATTTCTATTTTAATTTATCACTAATTTAAATCCGTCATCCCAAATTGACATCTAACAATATGTTAGAGTAATACATGTGACGAAAAATATCATGTGATATGATAAAATCAAACTTATTTGTTTACCATAAAACTGTAACCCCTTGTCAATATGATCCGATTAATTACGAAATATAGATATGTGTCAATCTCAATTATCGATTATATCTTTCATTCTACTATTAAGTTAATGTTTTTCAATTCATGAGTACTTCTTGGCCAAAGATTTTATTATTAAATTAACTGAATGAAATGTAGATTATAATCTCTTACTATCTAAGAGTAACGAATCTTCTATTGATCATTCACAACCGACATATGATTCTTCACATAACCGAACGATGCTGTATTAGTGACCTTTGGCAGAGCAACATTCAACACCACCAAAGTATGACCGTCCTCATATAAGGTACTATGAAGACCTC